>CM052543.1:145501609-145518797 GCA_028533065.1 Trachops cirrhosus
GCCGGGTGGGCTCCCCCATTGGCGGGCGCGGGCGCGGGGCGAGAGCTCGGTCCTTCCGCGTTTACAGCCAATCCTCGCGGTGTGGGCGGGGCGAGCGCGAGCCCAGCTGGGGTGGTAAATAGAGTACAGTACGCGCGGGGCGGGAGGGGGCAGGGACACCGGGGAGGAGTGAAGGGGGCCGGGAAGAGAGAGGGGAGGGTGGGGAAACTGGGGAGAGAACCGGGTCAGTAAGGAAAGGTGGGGGAGGGGGACTCTCAGCAATCTAAGTGTGCAATTTAATTCTAATTCCAATGGGGAGGCAGGACCCTCGCCCTAGGGTGTGCCCGACAGCTTGGAGCTCTCCGCAGCCCTGGATTCGCAGCGCCCCCAGCAAGGTCTGCGCTGCCCAGGCGAAGCCACAGTTCCCTGCGATCCAGGGAATGTTACCGAGATAGAAAGCGATTCTGCACAAAGGAAAAACGCAACTAAGTTTGTCATTGGCGAGTGACTTCGGTCTTTTAAGGAAATGCTTTGTGGAAGAAATAATCCACGCGCGCATTCAAGGACAGGCTTAGTGCGGGATCTGCAGCCCAGAGCAACGCGGGAGACGTTATTGTAAACTCGGTGAAATTTGTGCGTGCTTATTGGGAACGGAGCTGAACGCTGAGGAGCTCTGAGATGCAGGACGCTCTGGGGTGCCTTTTCTGGAACTGGGCAGAACTATTATAATGATCCCACTAATCGGAAATCATTAGGATAATTTGCATATTGAAGCTGTATTTACATACACTGCCCTTGAGGCTGCGGGTCTGTGCCCTGCAGTGTAGGTGCCAAAGTAATGTAATTAATTATGCACAAAGAGTGATTGCGGGTGTCACATGCCAGCACCTACAGTATTTTTAAGGCTTTGTGACAGGTAGGCGGCCCTAGCCGTAGAGCGACATCTTCACACTGTTAACAATTCTGTCCTATATGAGCTTTGGAGTCTTTTCAGCGCTAGTGATGAATGCAGTTTAGGGGTGTTTTCCTTTTTTTTTTTTTTCTGTGAATCTTTAGAAACTCATTCCTGAGGTCTAAATTTTTATAAAAGTTTGCAGCTCTTGATTCAAACACTTCGCAGTTAACTCACACACAATTCCAGCTTAGCTGAAGCACACAGTAAATTGTGTGTTTTGAAAATCGTGCTTACCCCAGCGCACAATCAACTGGAAAATCCGAGAGCATCTTGTTTGTATTTTGTCAGGATCTCCACCTTTTCCACAGTGATCTCCACCTCCTTTGCATTTAAGAAGAGGAAGGGGGCAGAACTGGAGAAAAAGCAGAGCTTAATAATGGGGAAACAGTCTTTTCCCCTTCCATTAATGATGAATTCCTCAGCCGGTGGGCCAGCCCTGTGCCTGCTCTGGGGCTTCTCCTTAGGGGGGCGGAGTGGGTGGCGCGGAGGTGGATATCACTCGCCGAAAACCCAGCCACTTCGCTTTGGAGGAGGGAGGTGGGCGGCTTCCTGACCAGCAGAGAAATCTGTGGAGGGCCAGGCCCTTGCAAATGCCGCCGCATCTGCTTCCTGGCAGAGTGTTCGATGAACACTGAGTCTGGAAATGACTTCATACCCGAGTCCCCCACAGTCCCAGCCTTCGATGGGCGCTGTGTGCCTGTGTCTCTGTCACAGACGTGCCACAGGAACAGATTTTGTTTTGACACTATTTTGGTTCGTGATGTTATACTTTGACTATTTTACAACAATAGCCAATGTAAACACACATCTTTGGGATTCTCGGATTATGACTTGGGATTCTTGGACCTTGCAGCTCTGAGATGCCGACGCGTTCCGAGCTCTTCCCGAGGACGCCGCGCGCTGGCACCCCCTCCCCGCCACCCCCGCGCTGGCCTCACCCTGCACCCCCACGGCCCGGCTCTGCTGGGGGTAAGGAGAGCCGTGCGGTGTGACTTGCCCCCTGGGGAAGTTGATGAGGGTAGCGCCTTCTCCCAGGACCATTTTAGAGCCCTGAGGCAGTAAAATGGCTAAACAGGGTGCAAGCTTTCTGGCGTTTCTTCCTTTAGCTGCCATGTCAGAGTCCAGGCGGCCCGACAGTGCCGAGGTCGACCCCACTGGCACGCTACCCAGTCCTGCGTGCATTTAAAGATCATTTTAAGGAGATCATGAGGCTGTATAAGTTAATGATTAAAAAAAAAAAAAGCCCCAGTCACTGGTAGGTCTGTCTCGGCGAGCCCGACACGGAATTACCTTTAAAATTGGGGTTTCGTGGGGAAAAGGGTGCTGGGGCGTTGCGGGGTGGGCCGCCAAGCACTGAAGGACCTGTCAATGGCCGTCTCTACCGATTTGCATGCGAGGCCTCTAAAGTTCACATGGTCCCAGCTGCAGAAAGGGCCCTGGATTTGCGAGATCCGTGGGTGGTGGGATAGTGTGAAGGGCTTCCGGTGGGGGGGGGGGGACGCCGTCCCCCCCACTTAAAGCAACACACTGGCCCTGGAAGTCCCCCTAACCGGCTGCAGGGCCCGCGCGGGCGCTCCGTTTCCATCCCGGCCCGGCCGGCGCCTCGCGGCGCGTCCTGCCCCACGCGTTAATCAGAAGCAGCCCCGGCCCGGCGCGCGTGATGCAGCGGGGGGCGGGAGGCGCCTGCAGGGGGAGGGGGCGCCCCGAGGTCCTCTCCGCACATCTGGCCCGATTGGGAGCGCTCGCCTTTCTTCCCCCCGGTTTTGTTCTCACAGCTGTGTCCATTCCGCCCGTGACCCCCCGAGTGATCCCTGACAGGTGATGAATTGGCAGCGGCGGCGGCGGCGGCGGCGCGCGGGCCAGGCCGCGGCGGGGCCGGAGCCCGAGCCCCGGAGCAGACTCTCTGGCGCCAGGCGCGTGACGCCGCCCATTCACGCCGCCCTGCAGCCTTGTCCTCGCGGCGCCGCTCAGGCGGCTGCCATGGCAACCGCGCCGTCACTCAGCGCGCGCGCCCAGCTGATCAATGCCTGCGAGGCCCGGCGGTCCCAGGCTCGCCCCTGCCCGGCCGCCCGCCCGCGCGCACCTGCAGCCGCTGCCTGTCTTAAGTTTCCAGCGATTTGGGGAAAGGAAGAACGCAGAGGAAAAGAAAAGGCGGGGGCGGGGGGGGGGGGGGTCAGGGGGAGAAGAAAAAGAAAAAGCAAGCCAGGAGAGGGAGAAGAAAGAAATCTTCCTTTTGCCGAAGGAAGCATAGTGTGGCGTAGAGGTTGCCAAAGCAAAAGGTTTTGCTTTATTTTATTTGTTTTTGCAACCGAGGTCTTCGGGGCGGGGCTGGCGCGATGGAAGGGCGGGTGGGCAGAAGGTGGCTGCCATAGCGGATGGCGAGATTTATTTATTGCTTCGGGTCCTAGGGGGGATGACTGTGACGCTGGGCTCCTAAAAATACCTTCCAAAGGTCTCCCCACCCCCCGTGCCCCTCCTCGGAACCTTTGGAGGTTGCACTAAGAAGCAGAAGACTTTTTCAAAAGAACAGCATCCCTCCAGCGGCCTGGGGGAGGCGGGAGGACGTCCCGGGTGCTCCGAGCCCGCCCGCGGCGGGGCAGCATCCGCGCCCTCATTACCACTACAAAGCGAGCGGGCGTCTTAGCCCCTTTCTGAGGCTGGGTTTCCACTGAGGACGTCGGGAGGCCAGAAACGTCCCAGGCAGCCCGCAGACGCCGCCTCCGTCCAGGCTTTATCTCTAGGGAAAGTTCCAGGGAAGGACCAGATGCCAACATTCCTGACGGCTCCTCGCGTCCTCGTCCCTCCGGGGGGCTGCTCTGCAGGCAGAGTGTTAGCCGCGATTGTGTGCCGGAGAGGCCGTGCTGATCGCGGCTGCTGGCCCTGAGTCAGGGACGAGGGCACGCCTGTTCCCGACCCTGCTATCTGGCTTAGCACCGTGCGGGGTGGTTTTCGAGGAAACGGCCTGTGGATTACAAGAGGATTCAAGTTTTTGCTTGCATTGTTTATTTAATATCTTGGCAAGAGGGAGCCCTTGCCCTCAAACCAGATAACCGAATTTGGGCTTAAAACAGCCTTAAGTATGGGGGCGACGAGAGGGGAGGAAAGTGAGCAAAGCCACAAAAAGCAAACAAGGGAATGTTTATTTTTCTCTCTCTGGGTATTTTTGAAGACCTGCCTAAACTCTCCTCCTTGTCGCGCACAGCTAATGGCATTAACAAAGCGCCTCGGCCTCCGCCAAGGCTTAGCAGCCCTCCCTCCCAGGTCCCTGCCCGGTTCCTTCGAGGATTCTCAGGGTCCTGCCGGCCCAGAACCTCGAGAACACGCGGGAAAACGCGAGCCGGATCCAGCTTCTTTCAGGCGTCTGCTCTTCTCCTGGGGCGATCACCTTTCAGCTCCCTGCGCTCAAAGAAAGCAGAGTTTGGGGAGTTTGGCCGAGGGGCCGAGTTAACCACCAACACGGCAAATATTTAGTTACGGATGCCGTGAAGTGCCCCGGTTTGTGTCTGTGTTTGGCTTTCACAAAGGATTTTCCTGGGACTTTTGTTCCGGTCACCGAATGAAAAAAAGAAAATTGACTTGAGAGAGAGATAACGTCTTGGAAAACAGTCCAGGGCCGCCCTCGAGCTGGCGGACGCGGGGCTGGCGTCGCCGAGTCTGCACCCCCCGGGCGTGCGGCTCGGGTCCATCCCCCGTGGGGAGCCCCGGTCACCGGGGGTCCGGCCGCCGCCCCCGCCCCCCACGCACCCTGGTGCCTGGGGCTAACCGTCGTCCTGTGGGAATCTGTGGCCGCCCTCTCCAGCCAGCCACAAGGGCCAGCTTGTCCGGAATCAAGCTGCATCCTAATATAACGCAGCACCACAAGCAAAACCCGAGGCCCTGGCTTGTGAGTCCCTAACAAGAAACACATTGTGCTTTTTGGCCGAAACCACGTTTGCGCGCCACGCGGATGCCTCGAGCCAAGTCCATGACTTCAGTGGGGAGGAACCCAACCGCCCCGAAACCCCCTCCCCGCCACCCCGCCGCGCCCCACCACCCTGCCCTTCAGCCTGATCCGGGCTCAGGTCAGGGCTGGGGTGGGGGCGCGCTCCGTGGACACGTGTCCTGCGCCCTGGGCGCTTGGAGTGCCGCCAGCGCGGGATTCTGATCACTGCCCTCTAAGATGGGCTGGTGGAGAGACTTTTGTTTTTAAAATAGTCTGACACCCTTCTCTTGCCCCCACCCACGTCTATGAGGCTTTCACTCTGATACTGGCCTCCACGATTATTTACAGACCTCCTCCTGTCCCAGGCGGAGAGAGGTCCCTGAGGGTGCTGCACGACCACCCTGTCTGCAGGGAGGGGAGAAGACCCAGGGCTGTGTCCCCAGGGAGGTGAGTGCAGCCCCTGGGCACCCCTGGTCAGCTCTGCAGGCAGGGGGCCGGCGCTCCTGCCCTCTTCCCAGTGCCCCTGACCCTCTGAAGCCAGGAACCCTCCATCTATTTCAGGGCCCCGCTGACCACTGCCAGGACCCCGGAAGAGAGACCATGCGAATCCACTCAGACGTTGTATTTTAACCATGCCCACTCTTCCTGGAGTCTGTGAAGGGCACAGGGACATTCCAGTGCAAAGACAAAGGAGCGAGACACTGGCCCTCTTCAGGGGAAGGTTAAACATTCACGCCGGTTAAGAGGAACTGTTTACCAGCCTGCTTACAGCTCCTCTAGTCTGCTCTTCCCTTTGACCTGGTCCCCGCCCCCCCCGCCCCCCCCCGCCCCCCCTGCCCCCCCTGCCCCCCCTTAAGGAAGGCAGGAGCTGTCTTCATCTTACCAGGGGAGAAACTGAGGCACAGAGGAATGGCACACCCCTCTGGGGCCCACACTCCCCGGGACAACACCCTGTGATTATGTGTAGCTGTGTGACCTTCACCCCAGGTAGGGGATTGATTACTTTTTTATTTTGAAATTTGTCCCAGTCCTGCGGGCTGGATCGCTCAGAGCCGGGAATGTGTAAAACACTGTTCTCGGCTTCCCCATAGTGCACACTGAGTGACCGGGCTTGACCCTCTGTTAACCAAAGGTCCCTCTGTGGACTTCTCAAACCTTCGTGGGCGTCAGAGTCACCTTTGCACACAGAGCGGGGGGCCCACCGCTAGAAATTCTGGTTCGGGGAAGAGCCTTCTGAGCCCACTTCCTGGGGAGGCGCTGGTGCAGCCATGCTGGGGCCACCCCCTGAGGAGCTGGGGTGCCCTCCTGCCCCCCTCACCCTCCCGCCCCGCAGTCGCTGTGGGTGCCCCCTGGGTGAAGGTGAGCCCCCTGGGACCCCTTGAGGACCCAGGCATTTGTTGTTAAAAACCTCAGGAGGACAAGGACAGTTCACTATATTCACCCCCCTTTTCCCTTTTCTTCCCTTCCTGCTGCTCCTGCTGTCTCGGAGCAATGTCCCTGCTGTTTCAAGAGCATCCCGTAGACATTCCTTTGGGGTAGGTGGGCTGGTGACGAGCTCTCTCTTCGTTTTCCTGCATCTGAGAAAGTCTTGTTTTCTCTCGACTCCTAAGGGCCGTTTCTGCTGGATGGAGACGTCTCGGTTGCCGTCTTTTCCTTCGGCATTTGCCGCGTCGCACCGTTTCCTCTGGCCTCCATGGCTTCCGAGGAGAAGTCCGCTGTCAGCGGAACCGCATTTTCCTTCGAACACGGTGCTTCTTTCTGCCCTTCCTTGTCTTCCGTTTTCAGAAATTTGCCCTTGATGTATCGGGGCATGGATGGATTTGTGTTTTTTCCAGTCTAGGGTTCTCTCAGTGTCTCGACTCTTGTATTGAAGTGTTTTGCCAGATTTGGGAAGTTTTCAGCCATTGTTTCTTCACACGTTTTTCCAGCTCCACTCACTCTCCTAGGATCGCCGAGGACACGGAATGTTGGGTCTCCCGTTACAGGCTCGCAGGCTGTGCTCCTTATGTTTCGTGAAGTTTCCTTCTGTTGTTCGGACTGGGCAGTTTCTAATGTCCTGTCTTCGAGTTCACTGATAATCTCTCTCTGTTCTCTCATTTGCCTTTCGAGCCCATCCAGTGAGTTTGTTTGTTTATGTTTGGCCGTGGTTTTCCAGTTCTAAAGTCTCCCTTTGCGCTTTCTTCATGTCTTCCTTTTCCCTGCGGAGATTTTCTTTTGCTTTTCGGTTCTGTGCACGATTGCGCTGGCTTTTTTGATAGCGGCTGTAGAGTCCCTACCAGTTCGCTCCAGCTGCAGTCAGCTCGGCATTGGCAGCTGCTGGCTGTCTTTTCTCATCCGAGTGGAGCTTTTCCTGGCTCTTGGCGTGGCAGGACGAGGGGTTTTGACCGAGACCTGGACGCTGGGAGCGCTGTGTCATGAGAAGCGGGATCTCTCTCCCATCTTCTGTGAGAGCAGGCTCTGCTGACGCTGCTCTGGCTGAGGGGCGAGGGGCCTCCTGGCTGCTCCCCGCGTGGCCTCCACAGGCATGGTGGCGGTGGCGGCCTCTTACCTCGGGGAGGCAGTGGGTGCCCCACGTCTCACTCCACCCTCTCTGGGCCACCCAGTGGGCAAGGAGGACAGTGCCTGGTTCCCGTGGGTGAGGGTGGAAGTCAAGGGTCTCACGTGGTCTCCTGGATGCTGTTGACGGGCTCAGTGGTGACGATCAGAGAGGAAGGCCTCTGCTCACCCTTCTGCTTGCCACCAGCCCTGGCAGAGGGAGGGGAGATGCAGCTGAGCGTGGCTCTCCACGCGGCCTCTACTAATGGGGGTGGGGTTGGGGGCGGGGTTAGGGCCACCTTTACGGCGTGGTGCTCAGGTGGGATGGTCACTGTCTGCAGCTGTTTGCCTCCCCTCGTTCCTGCCCCTTTGGCTGTCCGTTGGTGTTTGGGGTGCCTGCGTCCCCGGGATCAGCTCCAGGATATACGAGGCACAATGAAAACCAGAGAAAACACCCCCATGATGTTTCTAGGGCCCCGCAGTCATTAGCCTGTCTGCCTTTCCCCCCACGTCCTGGAGCCTCCTGCCGCCTGTTTCACAGCCAACATTCAGGGCTTTCCGCTCTGCGTAGCGGGACAGAGAGGGAGGGGCACATCCACTCTGTCTTGTCCGGGTCCGGAAGTCCCCGATGGTCACTGTCTACTGAAAAAAAAGCACAGAGCCGGGACGCTTGTTTAAGAAAAATGATGCACATTTCTCTCTTTGAGTCCGCCTAGCACTTTCACGTTTATCTCACGTCATCGAGTCCTGCACGTTACAAGGTGTCACCCCGCTGACCCTGGCTGGCCGGCCCCAACGCCAAGCATGGACTTGGGTGACCGCTTGCGATGGATTTTGACCACCTTGCCGGGAAGCAAACGTGATTCAGTTCTGTGGGGTGAAGAGAAACCCGGGGATTGATTGCTTTTTAAAAACGGCCATCTCACGTGGCCTGAGTTTCATTCTTAACTGGCGGTGGCTCCTTGGAGGCTGCACCTTTGGCTTTTGCCCAGCTCTTGCGCGAAGGGAAAGTCGCTCTCAGGGCCCACGGCGGTGCCACGCGCAGAGAGAGCGTGTCTGTGCTGTCCTCCAGAGGGCTCACCCTCAAGGCCACGGGGGCGGCCAGACGCGCGCCTGAGCTCGCACCTCGCTCCACCCCCACCCCCAATGTCAGATGACAGATGATGAATAAAGCACACCCGACCAGGTCACAGGTGTCCTCGGCATAAGAAGAAACAAAGACCTGGATGCATAGGCTTCCTTCTCTGGAATGAAGGCGACACCAGACTGTGGCTACCTGGCACAAGTCTTCTGCCTCTAGAAGATTCTACACTGGGCTCGAGGGAGCCAGGGTCCAGACACCTGGCTGCTGGCTGTGGGGTGCCGCCGGACAGCAGGGGGGCCTGACCCAAAAGGCAGGGAGAGAAGAGTGCCCACGCCACTGGGTATTCGACCGCCGTAATCCGCTGCGTGTAGACGGAAGGGTGGGGTAGGGGTGAGCCTGCCGTCCTGCTCTCTCCACGCACGGTCCCTGCGGCCAGGCGGGGAAGCAGGTGCACGGGGACCGCAGAAGGCCGAGCTGCTGCAGAATCCCTTCCTGTTGCCGTGCCGAGAGGTACCACGCGTCCAGAAATCTTAATTTGGAATGTTATCGCTGCCATTTCCAAAGGGCAGGGGAGAGCGCGTTTCCCTTTTCATTGGTGTTAATGTCAGCGCTTTGAAAGTTTATTCCTGGGGGAGTGTCCTACGATGTCCTGAAATTCCCGATTTAACACCCAATGAAAATCAGCATTTTCAGAGCGAGTCCACTAGTCCACCATTGATCGGGGGGCTGGGAGCTGGCCCTGGCAGGATGTGCCGCTGAGGTTGGCACGAAAGTGAAGATCTTAACGTTCAGCTCCTTTGCACCTATAAAACAGCCCAGCCGCCATTCCTACGGGGTCTTTGTCCGGGCAGGACAGGGGCGGTTCCTGCCTCGCCTTCTCAGTGCCCTGAACATCTCTCTCCTCTTGCTTGAGGTAATGATCTTTTAAAGCAAGGTTATGGGATTGCGGTGATTTCATCGGAGGAAAGGTCAGGAGCGATTGACGAACGTCTTTCAGGGTTCTCGAGGATTACGAAGGTGTTAGCCGGCTTGCTCATCTCCTTTTCTGCAAAACCCCACCCAACTTCAGTCCAAAGAAACGAGTGTGGCAGGCAGCAGTGCACTAGGGGACATTGTAGCCCACGCCCATGTGCAAGGAAACAAACCAGGTCACAAAGCTGAGTTGCCAAGCTGAACTGAGACCAGGAGATTCGGAGCCAAGCGCCCACTTCCTGAAGGGGACGCACACCTAAGACAGCGTCTGTGGGGGGACCGAGCCCTCTGCTTTCTGAACACGCTGCTGGGGACCCTCAGGACTGCGGTGTGCTGAGAAGTCGGTGTTCTGGTGTGGACAGAGAGTCCAATGCTGGCGCCGCACAGTCAGCCTTCTACTCTGCTTTGGCTCGAAGGCAGGGTGAGAAAAGCCGTGGCGGAGGAGACGCAGTCGGACAGAGTGATTCTCGTGATGATCAGAGCCTCCGAGCCTAGGGCAGCAGGCGGCTCAGTTATGTCATTGCCACATATCTTTGAGAAGAGACTCACCGATGAGCTGACATCTGTGTGCCCACTGTGGGCCAGATGTGTTCATTCTCATTCATTCATTCCCCATGAGCATCAGGGCTGTGGCAGCTACTGAATAGGCGTGCAAGAAGCAAAGATGAAAGACACAAATTTGTAGGTGAGAGGGATGAACGAAGGCATATGTTGTGATGCAAAATGGTAAGTTCCAGGGGAGAGGTGAACTTGGAGCAGGGGGCTTACCCCAGCCTGGGGAGCGTGGGGCACAGGAGGCAAGATTTCCTGGGAGGCTGGCCTTACAAGATGGTGGGTGTGGTGAGGGTTTTCTAATTGAAACCGTGAAGTTAGGTAACTCGGCATGCCAGGGGCTGCCGTAAGTGCCTGTGATGGTTACCTCACGTGCTCCTTCCTCCAGAGGCGGTGTTACTGTTTTCCCTTCGGCTGTGTGAACGTGGGGTAGGGAATTCAAGAAGAGAAAGGTGGGGAGGAGGGCACCGGTTGGGGGCACTGAAGAACCTGCTGTGAGGGGCGGGAGCTCGGGCCAGGCCGTGTGGAGCTGGCTCTGTGTGCAGTGAAGCCCCTGGCAGGTAAGCACTTGTGGGGGGCTAGTGGTGATTTTGAACAGGTGGGTAACAAGGTAAGCGTCAGTTTTCAGGGAGCTCCCTGAGTCTGCACGGAGGTTCCTCGGAGGCGGTGGAGGAGGAGAAACTGGTCAGCGAATGAAGACTGCGGTGAGTAGGAGGGAGGGCACATCAGGACACTCCATCAGGGGCTCCAGCCCTTGTTCGGATGAGGATGCTGAGGCTCAGAGGGGACCGCAGAAACACAGCAGGTGTGTTGTGTGATTCTAACACAGCTGTCTTGACTCCCAGGTGAGCAGGCTTCCACCACGCCACAGAAACTGAGTGTGACCTTTTGTCCTCCCTCTTCTGTGATTTTCGTCTAAACCTTCCCATCCAGCCCTGCAGACTACAGTTGGGTCTCTGTCAGGGTCACGGGAGGGGGAAACCCTTTTCTCTGAGCGTGTCCCTTTCTGTTCTGCTTCAGTAGGCATGTGTGGGCTGAGTGGTGAGCCAGGCCCCTGGCTCAGGGCTCATACAGTTGACTGGTGGTTCTGGGAGCAAAGTGTTGAGTAGCGCACCCGTGGCCTGCCACAGTGGCTGCTGCTGGGGTCCCCGGTGAAAGCAGACAGGAGACCCCCACCTTGCTCGGGGCAGACCGTGGGACAGAGCAGTTTCCTGCAATCTCGTGTCCTCAGTGTTGTATGGTCAGGCCTGGACGAAACTGATTCCCTTTTCCTGAACCACACCTCTGAAGTGCTTAGTTTCTCATAGTAAGTCTTATTTACAATGAGTTGAAAATCGGAACCTACAAGAGGGCTTTGAAAAGAAGTTCACTTCCTGGCTGGGATTCGAGTCAGAAACTCCATGTAAAACTGGTAATTATCTTGACAAGTGAAGGAGGAGTCGGTCATGGCAGAAGAGGAAGGGGCTTGACCACAACTTGCGACAAGCACATGCTGAGAGTCTGCAAAGGCGGACGGAGGGCGCCGAGAGCTGGGGGGTGGGGGGGGTCCATGTCCAAAGAGGGGGGCCGGGGCGCCGGCTGCAAGGGACCCCGAGGGGCTCCTTGGCACACCCGCCTGGTGGCCGCTAGTCCCATCTCTGTACCTTTAAGGGAAAGCGCAGGGCGCCCACAAAGCCGGCGTTGCCTCCACCCTTTTCCTTTGCAACCTGCAATCTAATTCATTCCCAGATTCACCCCAGTCCAGCGCCTTTCGATAAGCCGCGCGTCCCGGGCAGGGGAGGGGCTCCCCTCCGCGAGGCCCCGCCCCCTTGCGATTGCGCCTTCCGGCCCTTCGGGCGGACGCTTCCGGCGGGATGCGCCCACTTACGCCCGGCCGCCCGCGCGCGCCGGGGCTGCGCGGCCGTGGGCCGGCGGCTCGGGTGACAGAGGGAAAGGGCGTTGGACGGTGTGCAAGGTGGCGGGAGGCGGCGAGCGGCTGAGTGAGGCGCGTCCGATCCTCCGGAAGGGGCGACACCTCGGGACCGCCGGCCGGGACCGGGTCGGAGGAGCCCGGGTCGGAGGAGCGCCGCCGGCGCCCCCGCGTCCTCGTCTTTCTCTCCTTTGCCCCGGAGGTGAAGGGAGTTATTGGTTAAAAAAACAACGAGGCGTGCACAAGTACCCACAGCAGCGGGCACGCACAGAGTTGCCTTTGACCAGTGAAAATGAGCCAGAAACGAAAGGCGGAATCAGTAACACCGGTCCCGTGTTAATGCGGAAAATGCAGTGTTCTGTCCACCACGGGTTTCTGCATTGACTCGGGTATTGCACTAGAGCCGGGCTTGTCTTGATCACTGCGCTGTTTGACGCCCCCTTGGGGGCTGCACTCAGACCTTCCCTGCGGTCTTAGTGCGGGGCTGGCCCACTGCGCCCCGGCGCCGTCGGTGTGGCCTTAGCACAGGTTCACTCACGGAGGTAAAGAAATAGACTCTCAGGCCTCCCGAGGCCCTCTGCTGAACCCCCTTCTCCCTTCTTTATCGGACAAAAGCTCTTCATCACTGAGCGGCTCAAATCTGCCCTTTGCTGTTAAGCCTCTGTAGTCCCGGCCACCCTGGGAGCATCCCCCTCCCCCACGCTCTAACAGCGCCGTGCTCACCTGTGCGCGAGCCTCCGTCTCCCTGCGGGTAAATTTTCCTCATGCCTGCATCTGACTTTCTCTCCAGATGGGGAACTCTTCAAGGTCGGGCACCATGCTTCACTTATTTATTTATTTGTGTCTTGCACGGCTTTCTCAGGATGTGGTTGATGGCCGCCCACTGAATGGTTAAAATGGAATTCTTGGGCTCTAAGATGGATCTTCTGAGCATTAATACACCGTGAGTTTGAAAAAGTCACTGGCAGTGTGTGAGTCCTGTGCTCTGTTCTGGCGCCCGTGGGACCCTCCATCGCATTTGCGTGGTCCAGTGAGCGGCCGTCTCTGGCTGGTGGCTGTGGGGTGGAGCTGGGGCGGGGTAGGTGGCACCTGGGAGTACAAGCCTTTGGAAGCTGGAGAATGTCTTTGTAGCAGGAAGTCCAGCAGCTGGCTGGGGAGGTATTTGGGAGGGCAGCCTCCGCGTGGAGCTCATTCAGCAAGTGCTTGCTGACGGGGTAGAGATTTGATGGATACGTGAGGCCAGCAGTCAAAGCACAGGTGTGATGGGTAGAAGGGAGGGGCCGTGAGGGAAGCTGGGGAGCCCGCGGAGGTGGGGGCAATGAGGGAATGAGGAGGCGCCTTGGGGCACGGGAAGAAGGAAAGTGATGAATGTGTGCCATTTCCCCAAGACGCGGATCTTCCGAGTGATCTGTCCATGTGTTTTCCCTTCACACTCAGGTCGAAGAAAGGAGGAAGTTAAGTGTTGTGTGAGGGCTGTTGGAGGGCGTGTTTTTAGTTTTACTGCTCTGGGATATTTAAGGAAGATAAATAGGTTTTGTAGTGAGACTACGGTGCACAGACTTTTTGTGTATTAAAAGCTGGACTTCTGGAGGAGCCATGATTTAGGAAGGTCATACAAAGGAAAAAACAAAAACCAAAAACACCAGCAGTAAGTCAGAGTCCGAGATATGGGTCAGGCTCAACGTAATGGCCTAACGCAGCCCCGTAACAGCCTCCACCTTCGGGGCACGATTCTGTGGGCCCGGGACTGGGCCAGGGCCCATGGGGACGGAGGGCCTGGTGCCCGCGCCGGGGCCTGGCTGTGGGCTGGGCGCTGTTCCCTCCGTGTGGGCTCCCTTTGTGGACTCGCCCACCATCTCGGCCTCCTACCCTGAGTTTCTTTGGGGGCCGTCTGCAAACCAGGGGGCCCCATTCTCCTTGGGGGCCAGCAAGTCACCCACTAGTGAAAGTGCATGTGTAGAAGTGTGAGGCTTCTGTCACAGGGACACACCGTGAGACTCCTGAGGGACAGGGGTGAAGGGAGGAGGGGCGCGCGAGCTGAGTGAGGCTGGAGGAGGCCGGCCTGAAGGCTGCGGAAGGGATGTGTCTGCTCTGGAATGACAGCCCAGAGCCACGCCCTGGAGTCCGGGCCGCCTGAGGCTTGGAAAAGGCGGCTGACCCTGTGCATCGCTGTTTCTATGGCTGCTGGGGGAGGGGGAAGTGCAGGCAGGCCAGTGGCTGTGGCTGGAGGGGTCTAGCCCCACTGAGTCAAGGTTGGCTGAAACCTAGTGCTCCATGTGACCAGAGGAGGACTCGCCCGCCCCAGGTGGCCCGCCCCAGGTGGCCCGCCTGGCGAGGCCTGCCTTGGACCAGTCCTGTCTGGCGGAATCTGGGCTGAGGTGGAGCCTGGTGAGAAGACAGCTCTCAGCTCCCAGAAGCTGCCACCTGCAGGGCCTGTGGCTGACTGGTCACACCTTGTGGTGGGGACTCAACTCCAAGGGAGAGGTTGTGTTTCAGACTCGGGGGCGGCCCCCCAGGGCTCATGCCTGCCCGTGTCACACACAGAGGGGCAGCTCGGCCCCACCTGCTGCCGGCTCGGGGGTGCTCAGAGGCCTCCTTGCACCCCTGGGTCCCGCACTGGGACCTGGGACCGGGGCAGGGCTGTCTCCCTGAGTGCAGGCTGCGGTGGGAGAGGAAGCAAGTCCCCCGTCGGTGATAGCCCTGAGTGAGAGTGCTGGGGAAATGAAGGAATGGGGCATTGTCCTAGATCCAGACTTTCTTGTTCTGGGAAGAACCCCCAGGCTGGGAAGACGGTGGACTTCCCCCGCTCCTCCCTGCCGCCCAGCCCTCCTGCTGGGAGTGGGAGGGTGACGGATGTGCAGGGAGCACAGCGGGGGAGGGAGAGGCCCACTTCTGACACTCATGGGGCCCTGGGTTGGGGACAGCCAAGTTCCTGTCCTAGTCTTCCCTCTTCTTCCCACCTCCGTGTCCCCCTGGCATCGTGAAAAGGCCTATGATTGCCCGTGGACACTGAGCCCTTGAACTCAAGCTCCTTCCCGATGTCCCGCAGAAAGCTGGCCGGTCAGAATTTGGGGTGTTTTTACCGGTGATGCGGCAGCCCTGGGCCAGGCACCCAGGGACGGGGCCTGCTCAGGCCCTGGGGTCGGGTCAGGTCCTTCGGGCAGGGATTTCCGCAGTCCCCAGCCCCCAGGCTGGTTCAGAGGGAGGGGCCTGGGCTCCCAGTGGGTGTGGGTGGCCCTGTGCTGGTGCCACAGCTTGAGCAGCAGAACAGAAGTGTGTCCCCGTATGGAGCCCCCAGTGGAGGTGCAGTGGGACCGGTCCCTTCTGGGGGTCCGAGGGAGAATCCGCTCATGCCTCCCTCCTCGGCTTGCAGGTGGCACTTCCTGTTCACGTGGCCTCCCCTCCCTCCGCCCATGTGTCTGTGTCCAAATTCTCCCATTTTTTGAGAACGCCATTATATTGGATCAGACTCACCCTGAGGAACTCACTTTAACTTTTTACCTGGGTGCAGACCCTGTCCCCAAACAAGGTCCCGCTCTGAGCTCCTGAGGGTCAGGGCTCCCATAAGACTTTGGGGGCAAACAGCGCAATGCACAGCATGCCTGTGGCCCGGTGGGTAGAGCCCAGCCAGGTGACGGTGGAGTGGGTCCCTTGAAAGTTCAGGATCCGGGACAGGCCCCGAATTCTGACTGGGGGAGGGATGAGAGGTGAGCTCGGAGACTCGTGCGTCCTACTCGGGAAGGGCCGAGGGGCAGCGGGGCGGCTCTGAAGAGCCGCTGAGTGGGAGCCACAGCCATCAGGTCTGGCTTCAGAACCCACGTTCCCGGCCCTGGCTGTACCCTGCACCAGGCACTTCCGGTGCTGCCCGGACCCCTCAGCCTCCCAGGTGCAGCAAGCCTGGCTGGGCAGCAGCGGGGAGGCTGATGGGGGCGGGCTCAGGGCCTCTAGGTAGGAGGTTTCAGCAGTTTCCCAGGTGGGCCACGTGGAGGGCCTGAGCCCAGGGCGTGACTCCGGGGACAGGCGGAGGAGAGCACCCACTTCGGAGGCCTCTCTGAGGCACGCGCTGTGGGGCTCGTCCTCGAGGTCTGGGCAGCGGTCCCAGAGGCGATCTCATCACCCAGGTCTCTGCGGTGGGCTTTGGGTTGCCGGAGCCCCCAGCCCCCGGAGGCCAGCAGGCAGAGCTGCCTTTTCAGGGTGACTGAAGGCAAACAACCGGCCAGGGATGCGTTTCCGGGTCCTGGGCTGCCGGAGCGGTGCATCGTGGCCCGGAAGCTTTGGGAAGGTGTTGAGAGAGAGAAAGGGGCGCTCGCAAAAAACCAGGGTCAGCCGGCCTGCCTCTCAGTTGCCCTACAGTCAAAGCACGTGGCTTCCTGCACGCCTGTGCCAGCCGGCCCCTCTGTGCCTCTGGCTGGCGGCCCGAGTCCGTCTCCTACCCGGTCTGGAACGCTGTATCCAGAGCACCGTCCGAACGTGGACACGGGACACAAACTGCAACAAGCCCAAGCGCTCAGAGCCCGAAGGGGCCTGGGCCGTGTCAGGGGAGTGTCCCCGAAACCGCTGCTTCCCGCCCGTCTGCAGGATGGCCCACGACTGTTTGCAGTGAACGTGACATTTATTCTTGGCTGTGTGCGGAGTCAGGTGAGGTTATTGCAAACACAATAGAGAAATACTCGTCTTTCCTTCCAGAAAGGCTCTTAAATGTCAAATCAAATCGAAGGAAATCCTTGCGTGGAGCAGAACACATGTAAGTTGCAGATGATGTCCTCCTAAGAATCCCCCCAACCTCCCCGCTCCCCCTCCAGTGCGATTGGCCTGGGCCAGTTGAAACAAAGTTCAAACACACTTATTAGTTGAGCAAATGTCATTTGCTAGAGTCTGAACAAAATTCATTAGCTAAGCTCCCTCTATTCTTGAACTTGCCGGACTGATTCCAAGGCTCTGGGACAGCAAGTTCACTGGACCCCACGTAGCTCTGCGGCCGTCCTCTAATGCCTGCGCAGGACCAGACGTGACCCGTACCCAGCCCCAGGCCTCTGCATCTGGGGAGCCCCGGCGGGGCAGCCCCGAGGCTGTGGGGGGAAGGGAGGGAGCCAGGAGGCTGGGGGCCCCACCCGGGTGCGATGAGCCTTTGGCAGGGGGGCGGGTGATAAACGTGCGCCCCGCCCCCCAGGGCAGGCGCCTGTGCAAGGAGGTTGTAAGGTTCTGAGATACCATCGGGGGCCTAGGGAGGGGTGGGAAGGGGGGAGGAAAGGAGTGGGTGTGTCGGAGGGAGGCACACCT
>CM052543.1:145519297-145547533 GCA_028533065.1 Trachops cirrhosus
TGCGGCGTTCTCAGTGTCTGAGGCCGAGGGCCGGCCCGGGGACCTGCCCCTCCCACCCCCCCAACCCCCCCAACCCTCCCCCACCCCCACACTGCAGGCAGCCACCTTTGCAGGCCCAGCAGCCCCGCCAGCCAGAGCTGGTGAATCACCCAGCCCCGAGGCGTCTCCCAGTCACCGTACTGGCGGAGCCCACGGAGAGACCAGTAGCAGCTGGCAGGAAACGGGTGAGGGCAGTGACCACAGATAAACCGTAGGACCCACAGAGCAGCACGGACAGACTCCGGGACGGGAAGTGGGGCTGTCAGGCCTCGGCCGAGGCTGCTCTGGGGCCGCTCCCGGGGCCCCTGAAGGCGCCCACCCCGATAAGGCTCAGGGACCTGGCTGTGGGTGGTGATGCACCCAGGAACTGGTGGCTGGGGGCCGCCGTCCCAGTTGCCACAGGCTGCAGTTGCAATGAGCTGGCCGGTGACGAAAGGACAGTGGGCTGGGGGCCAGCCACACTGTCAGGACCGAATCAGCTTCGGCCTGCGCATTTTTTTTTAATTTAACTCATTACATGCTGTTTAATCTATTTTTTTAAATATTTTTTACTGATTATGCTACTACAGTTTTCCCAATTTTCCCCCTCTATCCCCCCTCCACCTCCAGCATCCCCCCCACCTTAGTTCATGTCCATGGGTTGTACATATACGTTCTCTGAGTCCTCTGTTTCCTACACCATTTTTATCTCTCCCCGTCTATTTTATGCCTACCAATTATGCTTCTTCCCTGTACCTTTTCCCTCCTGTTCCTCCCCTCCCCCTCCCCACTGAAATCCCTCCATGTGATCTCCGTTTCTCTGATTCTGTCCTCCTCTAGTTGTTTGCTTAGGTTTTGTTTTCGTGGTTTTTTCTTTTCTTTTCGGTTCATTTGTTGGTAGTT
This sequence comes from Trachops cirrhosus, assembly GCA_028533065.1. Classification (NCBI taxonomy): domain Eukaryota; kingdom Metazoa; phylum Chordata; class Mammalia; order Chiroptera; family Phyllostomidae; genus Trachops; species Trachops cirrhosus. Next base: position 145,520,219 of record CM052543.1, read on the forward strand.
GTGAGTTTGTGGTCATTTTGCTGTTCATATTTTTTATCTTCTTTTTCTTAGATAAGTCCCTTTATCCGAGGTCCCTCCCACAAAAGCGACCAGCTCTGGGGGTGGCAGGGAGGCCACGCCAAGCAGCCGAGGTGGGAAGAGCTGCCTTTCCGAGGGCCGGCCCTCTGCCCCCCAAATGCTCACAGACATCCTAGAACATAGGTCAGATTATTACCCCCCCACTTTTGTAAAGATTTTATGTCTTTATTTTTAGAGAGAGGGGAAAGGAAGAAGAAAGAGAGGGAGAGAAACATCAAAGTGTGGTTGCCTCTCACAGGCTCCCCACACTGGGAACCTGATCCACAACCCAGGCCTGTGCCCGGACTGGGAATCGAACCTGAAACCTTCCAGTTCTCAGGCTGGCACTCAACCCACGGAGCCACACCAGCCAGGGCGGATGATCCCCATTTGACAGATGAGCAAATGGAGGCTCAGGGTCTACATGCCCTGCCTGGGGCCACAGAGCTCCTCGGGGCAGGGCTCCAGCTCTGACTGCCGTCTCTGCCAGACCCCGAGACACACAGCCTCTGTTCACGGGGAGCTGCCCACGCCTGTGGGGAGGGCGAGACAGGGAGGTGAGCAGAGCCGAGAGCTGAGTGCTGGGGTCAGCATTGGGTAACATCCTCCCGTGGCCCCAGCCGGATGCCAGGCCAAGCCGTCCCATGAGAGGGGAACCCCCTCTGTGCACCCCAAGGCAGACCCACAGATCTTGCAGGGGCACCCAGAGCGGGCGGCCTGCTGGCGGCTCCCTTCTCCAAGACACGCCTCGTGCCCAGCGCCCAGCGGCAGTAGAAGCGCCAGTATCTGCACCTGACTCGGGAACGGGTCGCAGCCCGAGAGGCGAGCAGAGGCTCTGCAGACAAGGGCTGAGTCGGGCGCCCGGGGCCTGCTCTGGCTCTCTGCAGTTGGCACCGCTGGGCGTGGGGTCCGCTTCCTGCCTCCGAGGAGCAGCGCCCGGGCACCTGCCCCAGGGCGTGAGTGGTCCCCTCTGCTGACGCTGGGGCCCCTTCTCCTCTCAGGCAGCAGGCGGGGAGTTCAGCTGGAAGACTGATTCACCCTTGTTCCTGGAACTCTCTGAAGACAGAGAGGATGCTGTGGGTAGGTTCTAACTGTATCCTCTGGGCTGGGGCCAGTAGCAGATGGTCCTTATTAAAAAAAAAAATACTTCCATGTGGGCTTAAAATAGCCCAGCACTCACCATCAGCTGAATGGAGAAATGTACTGGCCGCGCATCACGTGGGGGTGGGCGATCGCTGCCGGCTGCAGGTTGGGACATGAGGCCCGGGCCTGGGAGGCAGAAAAGGGAAGCCTCGGGCGCCCACTGCGTGCCTGGCCTCGTGTGAGGCAGGTGGTGGGTCTGGCCCCAGGAAAGCCCCGTGACGATCCTGAGCCCATGTGACCCGCAGAGGGGACCTACAGCCTGAGAGACACACAGCAGGGACGGTGAACACGGGCGGGGGCGGGGAGGCCTTCCAAGGCTGCCCCGGGGTGAATCTCAGCTCCGCCACGCCCGCTCCTCAGCAGCCGGTCTGTGGCGTGGAGCGGCCACGGCGGCACTGGATGGGAGGGCTCAGCCCCACCGGCGGCTGCCCTGCTGATCAGCTCACAGCCCCACAGGTTGCAGGTTGCTCCCGGAGGCAGGAGGCAGCCCTCCCCTTCTGTCCCCTTTTTGTGGAAACTCCTTAGCGTCCCCGTTTAAACCAGGCCACGGTTTGGCCAGGAGAGGCGACGGCTCTGGAAGCCTGGGCTGCAGTTGCGCCCTCCGGGCTGACCCCGTGTGTGCTGGCAGGGAGAGCGGTGACAGCCGAGGCAGGGCAGGCGGGGACCCCGTGCGGAGGACGCAGCCAGGCTCTAGCCAGCAGCCCTGGGTGGCGGCAGCGAGGGCCCCCCTGACTCCTGGCCTGTCCCCCGAGCTCAGCCTGGGGCCCAGGCCACGTGGCCTTCGGGGTGGAGGGCCTTCCAGCTGCAGGCCCAAGGCACGGACCCTGCCGGGGAGTCGGGAAACCCTCAAGCCCCGAGTCCACGGGACGGAAGGCTGGTCTGGGAAGGGGGGTTTCTGCCGAGGGAGCTGGTGCCCTCGGGGACAAGCAGCTGCTGTGCTGGTGACCCTTGACCCCCGAAATGCTGGCTTTGCGGGGGTTCAGAGCTGGCTCTGGTGTCTGCCCAGTGCCCTTTTCCATGGCGTGAATGCCCCTGCTTTGGCCCACGAGATCATGGGACGTGGAACTGGACCGTCCAGGGCGTCCCAGGTGACGCAGGGACCGGCCTCCCACGGGGGGCTCCACACCGGGGGGGCGGGGCGGGGGGGAGATAGACAGAGAGCGATGACAAAGGCTCAGCTGAGAGGCAGGGCGGCCCGTGTTCGGGAGAGGCAGACTCAGCCTCCAGGTTTAAACCCCAGCTTGGTGCCATGTGGCCTGGGGCTGTGACGGTGATGGCCCCCTCATCCTCACAACCTCTGTGCGTGGGTGCGCTCAGGTCCAGGTCCGACGCGCAGGTCTCCCTGTCTGCGCTTGGCTGCGAGGGGCCCATTAGAGCCCAGCCCACCCAAAATTACACACTCGCACTCCCCCCTCAAGCCCACCCCCACCACCCCCCGCCCCTCCAACACCCGCCTTATCTCTCTTCCCCTCTCGAGCTTCCTCAGAGCAGGTCCGGTGGCTCGGTTCCCTCCCACCCGCTGGTCCGCCCCCAGCCCCAGCCCCAGCGCCCCATGCACACCTCGAGCGGGCCACCCAGCTCCCGAGGCCCATGTCCCCAGGCTTCAGGGGGGCTCCAGGTCCTGCTGCCCCCACCCCCGCCTGCTTCCCTCTCCCCCACAGACCTTTGCCTGGGCCCCCTTCCTCACCTGGGCGCTGGGTCACCTTCCTTACCCCGTCTCTCAAGTCTGAAGTGGGGCCAGGTCTCCTCTTGCTAAACACCCCAGGGGAGCTGCCTCCCTGCCGTGCTCTCTATGACCCAAATCTGTATCATTTTCTCCCAGATTTTAGCTCCACCCAGGCCTCCCCCACCCCGAAACACAGCTGCAAATCTCTCCCACCCACCCCCCTGGCTGTCTCTGGCACCTCAGGCTCAATTTGTCCAAAACTGGGTCCATGGCCTCCCCCACCCACCACAGACCAGGGTCTGTATCGTACTGGACGACCACCGCCATCTGGTTACCTCTGCCCCTGATGGCCCCCGAGCCTGTGTCCCTCCTGGCGTCTGGTAGGTCCGTCTGCTTTGCCACCTCCGTCCCCTCCCCCAGCGCAAGCACACACCAGCCCAGGCCCACGGGCGGCAGCCGGCTACGGTCTGACTGTTCCTCCACCTCGCCCTGCCCCCTCCCGTCCATCTGCCGTGTCCTTCCCAGTCTCAGGGGTGGCCTGGTGGCCCTCCAGCAGGAAACTCTGGGGACATACACCAGGGCCCAACACGGCCTCTGAGGGCCCACGTGACCGGCCTCAGCCTGTGTCTCCCAATTCCTCCCTCTCTCCCCCCCCCAGAGCAGTTTTCTCGTGCCCCCCACCCCTCCCCACAGGCCTGCACGCGCCCCTTCCACCCAGCACTCTCTCATGCTTGCTTGGGGAGCCGCCCCCTTCCCGGCACCCCCATCCGCCCCACCCTAGGAAAGGTCTGAGCTTCCCGCTCCATTTTCCTTACAGAAGTTAATGCCGTTGGTAATTACTCACTTACTCGTGTGGTTCATTGATTACTGTTCAGCTCCCCCACTGGGCTAATGGAGGTGGCCGCCTCCTGAGAAGGGCCATGTGTTACTCTGGGGGTATTGTCTGGGAACGGCGGGCGGGGCCCCCCCACCAGCTAAATGCCCGTGGCCTCCCGGCCACTGTGGCGGCATCCAAGCCCTCCGGCATCCCCACACACCCTGGGAGGCTGGACACCTCCTCCCCCAGCCCCCGCGCCCCCCAGCCTCAGGGATTGGGATGCCACCGGGCAAGGTGGGTCCCACCCCCGTGTCTAGAAGGCCCAGCGCACGGGGTGCCCAGAAAACACGTGTGGGGATCTGCGGCGGCTCCCGCCTGGTGGTTTTTGAACAAGTCGTTCTGACCACTGCGGCAGGTACGAGTGAGCAGCTCACGGCCCAGGGAGGCGCCTTACCTGTGGCGGGCTGGACAGTGGCCTCGGCACGCCGGAGGCGGGGCAGAGCTCCACGGGGCAGGGCTCAGAGGTGGCGCTGCATCATCTCGCAGGTGGCTGTGCAGCCAGTGTCCCCAAATTTAGCAGGTCAGGAATCTGGGAGTAGCTCTGCTGGGTCCCCTGGCCGCTGGCCTTTTGTGAGCTGCCACAGGGTGACAGCCCAGGGTCACCTCGGGGCTCGGCTGGGGGAGGGTCTGGCTGCAAGCTGACTCTCGGGGCTACTGGTGGCCCAGCTGGCTGTGGGCTGGAGACCTCCATTTGTTATCTTGGGGACCCGCGCACAGGGTCACTCGCAGGGAGGGAGGGAGGGAGTGAGCAAAGGAGAGAGAATAAGACAGAAGTCACCGTCCTTCTGTAGCCTGATCACCAAGGGACATGTCATCACTTTTGCCGACATCTATTGGTGACCAGAGAGTCGCCAGGTCCGGCCCACGCCCGAGGGAGCCGTGCTGCAGGAGGTCACAGGCACCAGACATGGGGGCCTCGGGGGTGTCGCAACCACGAGGGGGGAGCTCACCGTCTTTGCCTCTGACTCCCCGCCCCTGAACCCTAATTGCATTTCCGTAAGTATTTAATGATCCTCACCCAAAGTGAGCTGAAACTTGATTCCCAGCCTGAGAGAAGTCTTCTTCCTGATCTTCCCAGAAGCCTAGTGCCCAGGAAGACGAACACGTCTTAAAGACCACCGCACACGCGGCCACGTAAAGCAAGAGTGTGTCTGCGTCCCGCCCGCGTCAGGCTGGGCGCCCGGCACCACGCTCGCCCCGCCCCACGCTCGCCCCGCCCCACGCTCGCTCCGCCCACGCTCGCTCCGCCCACGCCCGCTCCGCCCACGCCCTGGCCCTCCGACTGCAGTCGGTCCCAACGCCTCTAAGGTGCACGTTTTTCCCTCCTTTCCCACTTTCCCCAGAACGCAGGGACACGCTCCCAGTGCCAGGTGGCACTAACAATGGCACTTTTCGACAGTGCCCTACGAGGTGGCCACTCCAAGATTGTGCCTGGCTCCCCAGGGCCGAAGACAAGGCCCCAACTTCGGTCTGGGACTCAAGGCCGTGCAAACTGTACTCGAACCTGCGGCCACACCGGCTGCCCCACAGCCCAGGGGTCTTCCCGCTGCAGTGCCTCCTCTCACCTCCCCCCAACCCCGAATGCTTTTCCTGCTCCTCCTCACTTACCGGAGTCCTGGTCACCCTTCCAGGTCAAGTTCAGGCCCCACCTTTTCAATGAACCTCTCCAAGACCCCTCCAATGGCCTGAGCCCGAACCTGAACCGGGCGGGAGGCAGCGCGCACCAGACAAGGCCAACTCCGTACAAACGCTCACGGCAGCAAGCAGACTACTCCGGAAAAGTGGCCCGAGCTCCCTCCTGCCTGGTTACTCCTCCGGGCACCCTGGACTCAGCTTCCCGCCTCCCTGGGCACGGCTCCCGAGGTGCCTCCCCCTGACCGTGGCGACTAGGAGCCCCACGCCCCCCCACCCCAGGCAGCTTTCTCCGGGCCCACACGCAGTACTCCGGCTCCCCGGCTCTTCCCAACGGGTCTCCGAGGACTGACAGGGCAGGGCTGCGCCCGACTTGTCTCCGCATCCAGAACGGGACGGAGGCCGCTGTAAACATTCTCAGCAACGACAAGGAAGAGGAGACCTGGCCGCGGATGGGAGTCCCCGTGAAAACCACACCTGAGACGCTTGTTTTCCTCTGTTCGTCGGTGCTCAGAAGTACAACGTGCCTTTCCACGTAGAACCCGAGAATGTGAACTCGGTATCGCCCTAACGGGAGAGACAGTCCGGGGGCGCTGACATGGACGACGCACGACTGCTTTGTACAAAGCAGCTGCAGGGGCCGTGGCTGGTGCGTGTGCCGCAGGCTCATTTTTTGACTCTTGGAGGGGCAACAGGGAGGCAGCAAACACAGATGCAGAGGGAGAGGCAGCCGCACGGGCGCTCCACGGGGGCGTCAGGGGCAGCCCACCAGCGCGGCCCAAGTCTCCCCGGCAACGCCTCCTGGCCCCCAGCCCAGCAGACGACACCCTCATTGCTCACCGTGCACTTACCCTTGCACTTTGCAGGCTGCCGTTCTCTTTTTGCACAATGTTCAGAAATAAAGACTGGGGCCCACATTGCGTTGTGCTTTTAAATAGCACGCCAGAGAGGAGACACGCCCCGTGCGTGCTCCGGGAGCCACACCAGACAAGGCCGGGACCATCTCCATAAAAGGCAGAAGTCAGATCGGGGAAAGTGACCGGTGAGGGCACGTGCAGACCTGTCCTCGCTCCTGTCACCGTCAGGGCACACCCGGGGCCTGCGAGGAAGTCTCTTCACTCTTCCAGACTGAGGCCAGCTTTTCCGCAAAGCCCCTGTCTCAAACCTTTTGGCCTGAAGACCACTGTCTACTCTTAAAAATTATGGAGCATTCCACAGAGCAGATGCTCATGTGGGTTGTATTCAAAGATATTTACTGTGTTCAAAATTAAAACTGGGGAACTGTTTGAAGAGTTATCAATTTGGATCAAAAATAATAATACATTGCCCTGGCTGGGTGGTGGCTCAATTAATTGGGGCACTGTCCCTTACACCGAAAGCTTGCAGGTTTGACTCCCGGTCAGGGCACATACCTAGGTTGCAGGTTCAATCCCCAGTCCAGGTGCGTACTGGAGGCAGCCAATCAATTTCTTTTCACATCAATGTTCCTCTCCCTCATTCCTTTGCTCTCTCTGAAATTAATAAACATATCCACACATGAGGATTAAAATAATAATAATAAATTCATTACACATTGGCATAAATTCCACATTTTAAGAAAAAAGAAATTATATTTTGCAAAAGAAACATGACGGTGAGGGGAACGCCATCATTTACACCGTCCCCGAGATCCCGAAGGTCAGAATTGGCAGAAGACAGCGGGGCGCTCACATCGCTTTCCCAGCCCGTCTGGGGCGTCACGCTCGCTGTTTCAGCTGAGGCAGGAAAAGAAAACCACCCTCAAACGAATCCGGAGTCGGAAAAGACAGAACAATTTCCAGATCATCGTGGCTATGCTCCTTTGAGACTGAGTAAGTGGCAGCTTCTTAAAGGTTCATGGCAACGTGGATCTGAAATCCTTACTGATTTTGTATACACTGTTCCATTAAAATCCACTCGATTTCACGCACTTCGAATACCTTTCTTTCCCCATTCATGAACTGGCAACCTCATGCGCTGGTCATTAAGAGAATGTTAATTCATTAGGCAAGTCAGACCGATGACCTTTGACACGTTCCACGATAGGACATCCAGAAAGCATCGTGTGAGTGTTACGGCTAATCTCACCCGAAAAGGCGGTGATGATTAGGAAGCTTCCATCACGAGGACCAAGGGCCGCAAGGCCTCCATACTGGGGGGAAGCCCGGCCACACGGAGTCCACATGAGCTGCTCCGGCCGCAGCCCTGGCGGAGGCCGGCTGTCCACGCCACGCGCCTAGCCTGGGGCCCAAACATGTCAGGGAAGAAACCGCCAGCGGGTTTCGGCCCTCGCCGTTCACCTGGCCCCAGTCAAGCCCACCCAGAGGAGGCCGCAGACACACAGCCCCACCCTGCCCAGATTCCCACCGACAGAATCCCCCAGCACCTGCGGCCGACGGCGAGGAGATGCCGCCCGCTGGTGCGCCCAGAAACGAGCTGCAATTCCTGCTACCTGGCTCTTCCAGTTTGCACACAAGGGGCACTTTGCTCTCATTGCAGAGGGATGAGGTACAGAAAAATCAAAGAGCAGAGGCAGAGCCCTGGCCGGTGTGGCTCAGTGGGTTGGGCATCGTCCCGAAAAGTGAAAGTTCCCGGGTTCGATTCCCGGTCAGGGCGCACGCCCGGGTTGTGGGTTTTGTCCCCAGTGAGGGTGCGTGCCACAGGCAACCGATCAATGTCTCTGTCTTGCATCGCTGTTTCTCGTCCTCTTTCTCCCTCCCTTCCCCTCTCTCTAAACATAAGTAAAACCTTTTAAAAAAGTAGATGCACAGCCCAGAGAAGTCCAGGAAGAGGATTTGCGTCACGTCTTCTCAGGTGGAGCGTCAGCGGACAGCCCGAGCAGATGAGCAAGCAGGGGGCTCATCTCTCCAGAACGAAAGCGCCGCCGAGACTGTGGGAGGCCCACGCGCCTGGCCGGCTGGCAGCAGTCAGCCCGAAGCCACCACCGCGGTGGGCGCCGACGAGGATACGCGGGACAAATGCGGCTTCTGAGACTCGGATAACATCACAGGGCACCGCGTATGGGGACTGTGTGGTGACACAGACACGTGTTTAGAATGTGTTCCCAAATGAAAAAGAGATGTTTTCACAGACATGCCCAGAGCGTGACCTAGTTTTGGCCAAAGGACACAAAAGGTAGAAACACACACACGGGCTCCGACGAAAGGAAGGCAGTTACTGTCACAAAACGCGAGTGGCGTTCACACCCGAGGGATGGCGTGATGGGTGGGCTCCTCTCCTTTTTAAAAAATTTTTGATCTTTTCCAAATTGTATGCTATGAACAGGTACCAACTGTATGCTCTAGAACAAAATCAATGGTTTTGATTTTTCGAATTCCGCAGAACTGAACCGTATCTGTAGTTCACGAACCTTTTTGCATTAAATGCCCTGGGCCCACCGAGGTCACCCAAGCAGCCATCACTGTCCCTACTGGGCAGCTGCGGAAGACAGGGTCCGGCTGACTGCGTCCTGCCCCGAACAGACGGAGCACCCACGCTGTCTCCCCCGGCCTCTCTCTTCACTTGGGGAACCGAAGGGGTACAGAATCCAAGAAAGCCAAGCCCCCTTTGTCCCTCAAGCCTGTGCCCTCTCTGGGGCGGGCTGAGGACCCCAGACCCAGGTGTCCATCGCCTGTTCAATTGGCTGCGCCGGTCACATCGGTCTCGTCAGAGGTCCCTTTGGGGCGGCAGCAGAGCTTCCAGAAGGCTCTTTCTCAGGGGAGTGGCCAGGCTCCGTGGGCACGGAGCCCTCCTTCCGGCCCATGCTGGGCACACCCTCGCCCGGTGGGCTCCTGTCGCTGTCACTGCACCTGCCACCTCCTCCTCGCCCTCAACGGGCATAGCTGGCACCAACGAAGACTTGCTACATCGACACAACCCCACGGCCAGCTGCAGAGTCTGCTCCCCACACAGAAAGTCGCGGGTCAGTGAAGGGCCCACAGGATCCCAGAACCTCTGCCTCTTCGATGCTCTGAGCTCCTTGTGGATTTTTTAAAAATCTCCTCCAGTTCTTGAAAAGGCCTTGACCTTTCAACCCTGAGCTGGGCAGAGGCTGTCCTTCTGAACGTTGCTCAGTTACCGGAGGCACCAAATAAAGTCGGAGCAGGGAAGGAAGAAGACCCCTGGCTAAGGTTCCCCAGACGGGGCTGCTTACTTTCCACGACCACAAACTGTAGGCGAGCCCGCAGCACCGTTGTACCTCCGCGGCTACACAGCCTGTCACCATAGCAACGCGCACGTCTGCCAGGACCTCCAGGAGAGAGAGCACCTTTCCAAAGAAGTCTACTCAGCCACAGGTCACGTCCGCTTCTATGGTTCTCACCGGTTCTCTCAGGCATCCGGGCCCGAGTGCCCTGGGGTCAGCGGTGACTCCGTGGACCATCTGGAAGCCACCGCCACACGGGAAGTGGCCTCTTGCTCGCCCTGCCCCCACCTGTGCGTGGATGAGTAAGACCCAGACAGGGTTCCTCTGAAGCCACGGCCCTCCGGCTCTGCGTGCGGGGCAGTTACTCGGGCCAATCATCGTCAGAACAACAGGCCCCAGACGGCCCCTCAGCCCACACGCTGAGCCAGGCGTGCCCTGGAGGGACTGTCTCCGTCAGAACAAGGTGCCCGATGAACTCGGAAACCCTAAGGCCGGTGCCTCATGCTGGCAGGCGTGCGGCAGAGACACCTCGCTCCGCGCTCGAGCCCGCGGGACGCACCCCATCCTCGTGCTGGTGGGGGGTCTCGCCTTCCATTTGTGAAAAACACAACATCTGTGACGTGCCATAAAGTGAGGTCTGCTCACACTCCTTTCATAGACCCCGAAACTACGAGCGACTGCATAATTTAGAAGAATTGGCTTAACTGACCACAGATCTCAGAAGAATGTCCTTGGCACGACCTCCAGGCCTGCTTCCTGGCAGACGAAAGCCCCGAGAGGCGGGTTCTCTCCCACGGTCCGTCCAGTTCGGTTTGCTGGACCTTCGGGGACTAGAGGCTCAGCCCGGGGTGCGCTCGCTCCTAGGGCAGTTCCCATCGCCAGGAACAAGAAAGCAGGCTGTGTGGGGGCAGCTCTACGGTGGGTCACCGGACCGGCAGCCCAAAGCCACCTGTTACCAGGTCTACCCCCCGTGTTTCCTTCTCTCCATGAAGGAAAACAATACAAATGTCACCGTGGTGGCTTCCTCTTGTACCCACCCCCCTAGAAGATGGGGTCTGCGGTCTCCTTGGTGCCCAGAAGGCCCCCCAGTGTGGGTGCGCTCCTGACAGCCATCCTGAGGCCTGGGCCCCTGGGAGCAGGCGCAGAGGCCCAGCACCCTGCAGCAGCCAGCCACTGCGGGCACAGGGTCGGCTTAGGGAGTGGCGGGCCCGGCATTCGCAGCCACACGAGGTCGGGCACCCGGAGCGTCCCACAGCCAGACGGCACCCGCTCCACACTGCACGCCTGCGAAGAAGCACAACATTTCCTTAAACAAATCAAGCGTGGATCCGGTACCCGTGGCTTCCACGGAGACACGCGGCTTGTGCAGCAGCAGACGGAGCACCGGCAGCTCGCACCCCGATCCCCCCCGAGGCCCACGGAGCGGCCACAGGGCCTGAAAGGAACAGGTGCGGGCTGACGTGGTACCGCAGCCGAGGGGGTGGGGCGGCACCCTTCGCCTTTTCTATGGCTTTTCAGCCCGGATCTAATTCACGCTGTGCTCCTGGGTCTTCACAGCCTCATCAGCCACCCGAAGCCCTCTCTCGAACAGGGAGGGACGCAGGGAAACACACGAGATGAGACAAGACGAACAGTGAGCTGGCAGGTTATCACCTGACAGAGGAGGGAAACTGGGCCCCCAATAAGCCATCCCTGCCCATGTCCCCTGGGCCCACTGAGAAGGGGCAGTCTGGACAGGAGCCTCCAAGGCCATGTTAGGGGTTTCAAAGGGTTTTCAGCCCCCCAAAAATATTTCTGCTACATCAAGGACCAGCAGGGTCAGAATTTTCTGGTATGCCAGAAACACGCACACGAACGTAAAATGCACATTCCCGGGCCCCGCCGAGCAACATCTCCCTCGGGTGGGTGGGACCAAGGCTCTGTCCCATCACCAGGTAACTGCTAGCTCCATGTAATGTGAGAACAGCTGCCCCGGAAACATCTAGCACCCTGCCAGCCTCCCCAAGGTATGTCTGAGACCCTCTCAAAGGCCCCCACAACTTCCTCCCTCCCCATGACACCGGCCCCGCCCCCAAAGCTGGCGCCCTCCTCCCTACCTGACCGCCACGCTGGCACTGGGAGACGTCGGGGGACCGACTGGCTCCCAGCCCACCAGCACCCCCCACAGCCACGGGCTGGCCTGCACTGAGCCTCACATAGGGTGCACGGCCAGTCAATGTTTATTGAACAAACAGATAAATCTTTATTCCTTTCCTCCAGGAACTCACCTGCCCCAGACACTCTGCCCACTTGTGACAAAAGAAAGCCCAGCTGGGCCTCCTCCTGGACCCCAGTCTGGAAGCTGTGTGCATTTCCAAGTTTCTGAGCCTGGCCCCACCATTCTGCATCCTCCCTCCCTCCCTGGTCTGATGTGACTTAAGTTCCAGCCTCAGCTCAAATGCCATCTCCTCCGGGAAGCCTTCTTTGATTTCCCCTTCCTCATTCAACAACCAGTTCCTGACTGTCCACCTTGGCTCAGGCATTTGGCTGGGCTGAGCACAGTCAGAAGTGGTTCGTGCCTGGGCCCCCGAGGGGCAGGAAAATGCACAATGATGCACACCCTGAACCTCTCACACACACACACCACACACACATGCTCACACTCGCATGACACACCCCCTAACAGTGAGTAGGGCTGAGACCTGCTCATTAGCCCAGCCCACACACGCACAAGGAAAAGCTCCTCCAGAAAGTTTGCCGAATAAATGAAGCACAGAAAGAAACCAGGCACACAGCAGGGGCATCTCTCACGGTTTAAAGTGAAAACTCACACCCGCTACAACCACAGTGCGATAGGCTCGGCGCACACCCCTTCCGACGGCCAGGGCCCAGGACACCAGCAGCACCAAGCGCCGGTGAGGCCCAGCCGCCACAGGAACGCTGGGAAGACGCGCCCTGGCGAGGCCACGCTGGGAGACAGCTCGGCGTTTCTTACAGAACTAGACGAACTCTCAGGATCCAGCAACCCTGCTCCGTGGTACTTACCCAGAGGCCCTGAAAGCTGATGTCCACACACGGCTGTGATGTTCACAGCAGCTTCGTTCCTGATCGCCCAAACTGGGAAGCAGCCCAGATGTCCTTCCGCAGGTGGGGAAGGACAGGCTGTGGTCCGTGCAGACGGTGGAATATTACGCAGCGCTGAAAAGAAGGGAGCTGTGAGGCGATGCGCAGACACGGGGGGAGCTTGAGTGCACGTCGCTGAGTGAAAGAAGCCGGTCTGGAAAGGCCACGTGGTCTGTGACTCCCGCTCTGCGACACTCTGGACAGGTGAGACCACGGAGACAGTAGAAAGCCCAGCAGTGGCCAGGGGCTACGGAGGAGAGCGGGCAGGGATGGACAGGAGGGGCGCAGGGGACCTGCAGGGCAGTGGACACGCTCTGTGTGGCACTGCGGCGATGGGCACGTGTCAGTACGCGGCTGTCCCAACCCACAGAGGGCACAGCAATCAGGGCTAGCCCTACTGTGCACAGGGTCTCCGGGTGACGATGCTCTGTCAGCGAAGGCTCTTCAACTGTGACAAACGTCCCACTCGGGTGGGGGATGTTGATAGTGGAGAGACAGGGGCTATATGTGGGATCTCTATCTTCCTCTCATTTTGCTGTGAGCCTGAAACTGCTCTTAAAACATAAAGTCTTAAAAAATGTTGTTTTAACAAAGAGCACCTGTAAGAACAGTAGTCACTCTCTGCCTTATTCATACTAGTGACAAAATCAAGGTCCCCATTTACGAAGGTCCCAGCTGGTATCAGGGCAGCTGTGACAGCGTCCCAGGCGCCAGCCTGCTGCAGCTGGGACAGCAGGGCCTGCAGACCCACGGGGACATCGGGGCCCCATCCTGAGCAGAGCGAGGGACGAGGACAGCGCAGGCCCTGGAGCTCCACTGGCTGGGTGCAAACGCACATTGCGCAGCTCCTCCGGGCCTCAGTTTTCCCGTCAGTAAAATGGGGATAACCACGCTCTCGGCAGGATGGGATTGCTGTGTCACTGACACGGTGTGGGGCCGCTAGCCCTCTGCCCAGCCATGACGTGGTGGCCTGCAGAGAACGGCCACTACCAGCTGTATTATCAGCTGCTACTGGCCAGGCCCCTCCCAGGCGCTTCACATTCCTTAGTTTATTCAGTCCCTACCCCGAGTCTCCAAGGAAGGATGTTCGTCCCCTTGCTCACAGGACTTTCCCAAAGCCACCCAGGTGATGACAGGGACTCGGACCTGTGAGGGGACCCTAAGGCTCTGTCTCTGGGGGGAGGGTGTCTGCTGGCGGGCAGCAGCCCGGCCCCTCTGAGGCACGATCCTCCTGCGGAGGTGGCCTGGGAACAGCAGGTCCGGGCTGCGGGGGAGGGGAGCTGGACAGAAAAGCCCCAGGTGATGTGAATGGAAACTCTACCCGCCAGCCCGCACCTGGTGTTTTTGCATTTCCCAAGACAGCTGGAGGGACAGGCCATGAGGAGACAAGCCGAGCCCCGTCCACGGTCGTGGGGACGGCTGGACTAGGCCCCAAAGCCACTTCACATCCCAGCACCCAAGAGCTGTGACGGAGCCTCCTCAAAGGCCACCCTGTCCCTGGGGTGACCTGGACGACGCCCGGGAGGGCCCCGGGCACGTGCTGCACGCGGGCCAGGGGCGCACTCTGGGCCCCGGGCAGGAAGGGACTGTGCTGTGACCCCGCAGGCCCTCGGGGAGTCAAGGGAGACCCTGGGACCACCTGTCCAGGCTGCAGGTCACGCGAGGGTGGCCCCCACCCACTCCCCCCAGAGCCCCCAGTTCACATCCTGGGAACCCTGCGTCCAGCTCCCTCAGTCTGTGGGCAGCGCACCCCCAAACGAGGAAGGGCCTCATGAAGGAAGTTGGGCTCCACGAGCTCACACAGCCTGCGCGGTCCCTCGGAGCTGGGAGAACCAGCGCTGTGAGCCAGCCTCCCGTCCGCACACGGTGGCCGCCTAAGCGAGGGAGCTGACCGTGCGGCCTGGCGTCAGCTGCCCCCCGGGCAGAGCACAGCCTGCGCCTCTGACGAAACCCCAGACAGCAGGGGACAGGCCCCGGGCCTGGAGCCACAGCTGCGTGCAAATGACCGGAGCCAAATTCTGCATCAGCAGGGACAGCCCAGCTGTGTCACAGGGACAGACAGGCACGTGCAGAGTGGTCAGGGGCCTCGCGGGGCCCAGGGAGGCCCCTGCAGCTGCGGGTGGGGAAATGTCTCCGGGCGCCAGGTCCGTAAGTGCGCGCCTGCCCACCCCTCCAGGCGGTGGCCAAGGGCAGGGAAGTGCGGGCAGCAGGCCGGCCACGGCCGAGACCAGGCCCAGAACACGGCTGCCCAGAGAAGGTGACCAGATGCCTTCCGGCCCAGTCGAAAAGGAGGGGCGGGGGAGGAGCGCCCTTCAGAGACACCAGCCTCACAGAGCTGGACAGAACATCTGGGCCTGGAGGACCTGCGGTGGGCACGTCCGCAGGGGGTGGGCTCGCAGGGGCGCAGGGGCGGCCCCCGGGGCGGGGCCGCAGCGCCGGGGGACCTGGGCGGGGCCTCTGTGTTCCCCAGCCCCCAGAGAAGGCGTGGCAACATCCGTGTGACCCACCTACCTGCGCGCCCAGAACAGACTAACGCCCGTGGGGGAGTCCAGCTCAGGAGGCTGCTCGGACTTGAATTACGAACCCTCCTGCCTGTCTCCACGGACGACGGTGGCACTGGCAACTATTCCCCAGTAACAGAAAGTTCAAGGGCGAAAGGCAAATCAAGGGCAGGCGCTGACTACGAGGCAATCTCCGATTCAACTCACAGCTCCCTGAACTGTGCGTCCCAAGACTCTCCCCGGGCATGCTGACCCTGTCTTCGGGGCCCCCGGTCCCCTTGTGGCTTCGGAGGACGCAGCCCCCGGGTGAGGTGACGCCACTCGGCGAGCAGCCTGGAACTTCTGCTCCGACACCTACATCGCCGGGCAGGCTGCCAGCAGCGGCTCCCGCAGGGGAAGCGGGCCCGGCCCATGAAAGCAAGAACAAAACCGAAGTCGGGCGGGCTATTTTTATCAGCCTATAGGCTTGTGGCGAAGACCCCGGCAGCTACCGGGGCGCTGCGGCGTGGGGCGCGTTCTCTCCAGCTCGGTCCCCTCCCCTCGGCCTCCCTCGGGAAACTGAGAAGTAGACCCGGTCAGGACAGAGTGTCCCTCCTTCCGCCATCTCCACAGGAAAAACTAATTAGTCGCCAAATATTCAGAACGGGTCATTGCTACCTGAGTTAATAAGGGCAAAGAGCCGGCAAGAAAAAGGCGGTTTACTGTTTCTGAGAGCGGCTGCCCTTGACCCTGGTCCCTGGCTCTGCTGGCTGGGCGTTCACAGGGACACAGCCCCACCGGTGGCCCGCAGGAAAGGGGGACCCGCAGCCCGGGGCTGGCCCTGCTGCCGGGTCAGGTCAGACACTTCTGTGGCACAGCCACCATTTGTCTCCCATCACACACACACACGTGCATGAACACACCACATGCATGAAGTCATGCACCACATGCATGTGTGCGCACATGGGCATCGCGTGCACACACCACATGCTACAAACATGTGTGCACCACTGACACTGCACATGTGTGTACCGTGTGTCGTGTGCCGTATGCTGCAAACACATGTGCAGACCGCGTGTGCCACACGTGTACGTGCATACACTGTGTACAGCAAGCATGTGCATGACCCGCGTGGGTCGCACATGCGCCAGACACATGTGTGTTGTGTGTGCTCTGCACGCTACAACATATATGTTCCATGGGTGTGTCGTGCTCGTGTCACGTGTGTGCGCCACATGTGTGCTGCCTATGTGCCACACGTATCACATACAGTCGCTCCTGGGTTCCTAGGAGAACGCACTGAACCAGGACCCTCCCGGAGTTTTCAGCAGGCTGTCCTGAGCCCCACAGCCCCGGCTGGGGGTGCAGGCCCGCCTGAAGGGTACGGCAGGAAGGAGCAGGGGGGAAAGGGCAAGGGGCATGGCCCTGAGGAAACCACAGGCACGCAGGAAGGCTGGGAGAGCCATCTGCACCCCCTGTCCACCCCCACAGCGGGCACGGGCCCTCCCCCAGCCCCATTGCAGCCTTGCCGTGTGACAGCAGACAGGCCAACCCCCCTGTCTGGGCCTCAGTGTCTGCCTGTGACAGGACACAACAGGTTTCTGTTATGTGGCTTGTGTGGTGTGCACGTGTGTTTGTGGTGTGTGGTGTGGTGTGTGTGCACATGTCCGTGATGTGTGCCATGTGGTGCACACATGTGTTTGCAGTGTGTGGTGTGCACGCATGCCACCATCATGGGAACAGTCCAGGGGGCACTGCCCCCCAGGAAGATTCGGCTCAAGTCTGGGGTCTACAATGGTCAACCTGCCCGCCAGCCCCCACGCCCCACTCTGCCGGAGCACTCACCAGACTCTCCTGAGCGGCAGCAGCCAGCCTCCTGGGGGTGGCCGGGCTCTCTGGAGGCCTCCCAATGCCACGGGCGGCTGGGGCCGGAGCCACCCAGCCCCGATGCTGCCGGCAGAGCCTTGTGGGGACCCTGCGCTGGAGCTGGGCGGGGCCCCGGGCCGAGGATGAGGCTCACTGGAGCGGCTATGAGGATGAGGCGCACTTCCTTGGAGCAGACAATCCGTCCTTCGCGTTTGCCGGTAACGACGCCTCATGCGCAGCTCTCATGCTATGTGGGGAGAATGTTCCCCTAGGAGCCAGACCGCAGCCCCGCAGCCCCGCAGCCCCGCAGCCCCGCAGCACGGCATGTTCCTGGCGGCGCCACCACACCAAGTCTGGCTCCCGGGACCCATCCTCGCCACGCAGCCCTGTGTGTGTGGGCGTCTGCAGACAGGTACGTCCTGCACACAGGCAGGAAGAAAGCCCAACCTTGTGTAAGCAGGTGTCACTTTACAATTAAAAAACTAACGGGGAAAGGGAAGAGTAAGCAAAAGGCACTCCCTGTTCCAACACCTCTAGGATGCTTTTACCGGCTGCTGTGGATCTGGATCTGGCAGGAGCCCCGAGGAAAGCAGGGCGCAGGGAGGGCCGACTCTCCCCCAGGGCGGGCCGAGGGAACCTGGGTTCACATCCCCACTCTGAGCACGAGCGGGCACCTGGGTGTTATCCCGTCTCTCAGGATTTGTGTCCTTGTGTGCAAAGCGGGAAGGACAGGCACCGCCGTGAGGGCCCCTGAGACGCACTGGGTGCCTGGCGCCCAGGCCTCAGTCAGCACCCAGTGCTGCCTCTTCCCTCCTTCCGTGAGGGACGGAGAAAAGAGGAAAACTGAATCGCAGGCTGCTCCTCAGGCCCCGTCCTCTCCAGCCTCCCGCCTGCCCGCCGCACCCAGGGGCAGGTGGCAGGTCCCAAACCCCACGGCTTCTCCTGGAAGAGGGGGGGCCCGAGGGCGCCACCGCTGTCAGCTCGGGAGCAGGCCGACCTCAGCGCCGGCAGAGGCCCCAGGGAGATGAGTGGTTAAGGCCCCCGTGACGGTGTGGACCTGGATGGCGCTAAAACCATTGGGCAGTGTTTCCTGGGTTTTATTTTTTATTTCTTCAGGAAAACGCACAAACCCAAGATTGCGGCAACGCCAGGGTCGAGGAGGAAGGTTTTAAATGCCCCCGTGGTGTCTATGAAGTTAGATGGTCTGCTCTGTCAGCTGGTCAGCCCTGGGGGAGGGGCGAGGGCTCCCAGGAACGCAGACTCGAGGGGGGGTACCGGCAGGCGACTGACCCCATGGCGTGGGGGGCCTCCCACGTCCGTCCTGCCCAGTCACCAAAGGCTGAGCAGCCCCCACCGCCCCAAGGCCCCGCAGGCATCAGCCCCCACCCAGGCCACCAAAACCGGCCCAGCGCACCCACCGCCACGGGCAGGGTCTTGGGAACCGACGACGTGGGCCAGAAGGCCCAGGTTCCTCATCTGCACGGAAGCGTCTCCTTCCTCGTGCGTTTGGAGAGCATTTGGTGTGAAATCTGATGAGCTAAGAGCTCAGTAAATGCTGATGGTGCTGTGCTGCCACATTCCCACAGGTCCCGGGGCCCTGAGCCTGGGCAGCAGGGCTCCTGTCTGGGAGGAGCCGGGCAGGTAGCCTTGCGTCACCTTCCAAGAGCCAGCCCCCGTCCCCAACCAGGAGGAAGCCTCAAGGCTGTCAAGGAAGCCGCCCAGAATCACCGTGAGTCCTGCAGGGCCTGTGACCACGCTTCTCCACCCGCTGACCTGCACGCCCTCCCAACCTGTCCTGCAGCCAGGCCCTCACCGGCCTCCCTCCTGCCCCAGGGGCTTGGACCCCTCCTGGCCCCAGGCCCCCAGGGCGCAGCCGTTGGCCCTCCCCCAGGAGGCACTGTGACGTCTCACTGCAGCTCCAGGAGACATAGAAGGCAGTTCGTCCTTCAACCCAGGGCCCTGAGTGAGTCAGGCACACCACAGCGCCTGACTGACGTGACCTCGGAGCCTGGCTTTGATCAGTGAATCAACGCCCCCGCCCCAGACCCCTGTGCCCCAAATTCATTCCACAGGCAAATGCCCCGGCTCCCCCAGGGGAGGGGCCGAAAGGAGTTATGCCTGGAATTTGCACCTATAGCCCACTCAATAAAGAGCTACAGCTCTAAGGCCTCTCCCCGCTTTATTACAGGTTAATGGGTTAAACAGCTTTAATTTTAGAAATAATTGCAAACCATCGCATGGCGCGCACCTGCTCCGTATCTCCCGGCTGGTGATCGCCCCATGCACAGGGGTGGCGATACTTTTAGGGCCTACGCAAGTCACCCACCCTGGTTGCCAATGAAATATTAATTAAAGGTTATGCCCGCAGCCTTCGGAAAACGATTACTCAAGCTAGCAATTATATTTCCCCCCCTTTTTGTGCAAGAAAACCACACCTTGCAGTGCAGTAGGGATGATGCTGAGCCTGGCTGGTGCAGAGGCGGAAGTGAGGGCTGCCCGAGAGGGGGAAACAGAGCAGGGCGGGGACCATTTCTCAAGGTCATTAACTACCCTCGATGGCAGCCCGATGACGAAGCATACAGAGGAACAGAAATGCGAAGGGGACAAAGCCACAGCTCTGACTCAGGGTGGCCACGAAGCCGTGCCCGGCCCACAGCCGACCGGCCAGCTCCCCAGGGTCCCCCCGGGGGCTCAGGCACTCAGCACAGCCAGCTGAGTCAGGGGCCGACAGCTGAGCAGCTTCCCAGGCAACTCCCCTGGGAGAAACAGAAGGGCAGTATATAGCCTGGAAAATAACAACGGAAGCTGCTACGTATTGAGCACCTCCTGTGTGCCAGGCCAACGCGGTGAGCAGAAATTCCCACCTTCATTTAACAGACAAAAACACTGAAGCTCAAAATATCAAGCAATTTGCTTGATAGGGCAAAGAGCAGAAGTGGGATTCAAATCAACTGGCCAACTATTCCCTGAGGGTGACCCCAACCGTCTTCTTTGCCGCTGTGCGTCCCCACAGCCCACCTAGCATGGCACCCAGCACGTAGTAGGTGCTCAAGAAAGTTTGCTTATTCAGTGCATGCACGATGAATGACTGAACTGCTGAAATGACCCTCCCCGCCGGGAAGGCAAAACTGCAACTTCTCAACAAAGCAGACTTTTAAAAAAATAGTTGTGACTTTAAATGTCTCAGCCTTGAGGGAACCGGAGAGGTAGGGGAAAGGGCAAGCGTGTGGTTCTGCCCACGTCAGGGCCACAGGCCCTCGGCGCCAGCAGCAGCAGCAGCAGCAGGCGCGGCCCGGCTCCCGCCCTGGCGGCGCTCTCGCGGGGCGGAAAGCAGTGGCGCGCAAAGACAGCAAAAACAATTACCGTCTGCTCTGTGCTGTGGCCACGTGAAAACCAGACACTCCTCACAGAGCTCCCTCGGAGGGGAGCAACCACGCACTGACCCCAAGGAGAGCTTCCCACCACCCTTCTGCCCTTTAGGTAACTCGGGGGCAACGCGAAGCTGTAAGGCCTTGGGTTGCAGGACCAGGGAGCAGGTTGCAACAGGACAGGACAGTGACTTGGTAACTGACAGATCATGTGGCCTGGGGCCAAGGGCCCAGCAAGCAAAGGGATTTGCTGACCCCATCAGAGGTGGGGAGAGCTGCTGAGGCAGGAGGAACGAAGCTGCCTGGGGGGTCACTGGGGGCGGGGGGCAGGGCAGAGGTGGCTTCCCAGGAGCTGTGAAAGGGGAGAGATGGTGCGGGGTGGGGGGACTGCCTGATCTGAAAGCCAGGAGAAGCAGGAGGCCGGGGGAGAGCCTCACTGGAAGGGGAAGCCCCAGCTCCCAGGCAGAGGGAGGGAACCGGGCAGACGGCGTTTCCTGCAGCCGGCAGGCGGGATGAGAGCAGCCCCGAGCCCAGAGCCCAAGCTGGCGAGAGGGACGGCAGGGCAGACAGGCAGAGGGGACACACATTCAGAGCGGCCAGGTGCGCACGCCTCGTCAAAGCACAGGCCCCGCCCGGGAGGACCGTGCAGTTCTGTGAGCAGACGGCGTCAGGGAGAGGGGCACAGAAAGGAAGGCCCAGCACCTCGCTGCTGGGCCTGACAGAGCCTGGACGCCTCTCCTGCCCCTTCACGGCCCCTCCTACAAGGGACAGTGTCTTCACGAAGGGCTCAGATGGCATGCACACAGGGGAACCCCAGATGCTTTCTGGTCCTAGGGCCTTAGAGACCCCTTCTCAGATCCCCCTCTAGGATGAGGACCCCCTGGCGGGAAGCGAGGATGACCCCAAGGCCAGGGGCACTGCAGAGAGAGGGAAGGAGGGGTTCCTGCCACCTCCAGAAAGGAGGACACAGAGCGCCCGCTTTTTCCGATACCCAGGGAACCCACTGCCGTGCACCCTGCATGAGCACATCGGGTACTAGCACGGGCGAGGCCCCGGCGCCCAGAAATCCACGGCCCAGAGGCCGCCAGCTTCCTCCCGCTCTTAACCTCCAAGTCCTTCCCTGCTCAGCAGGGCTCGGCCAGGGAGGCCGCACAGAGAGAAGGCACAGTGGCCGGAGAGGGCGCGAGGGGTGCCGGTGGTCCAACAGGCAGCCCTCTGGGGCAGAGAGGGGAGGGAACTCACCGGCAGCAAACTCAGGCCCGCCCCAGAGTGACTCGGGAAGCCCTGGGGACCCTCATGGCCTCCTCGGAGGCCACCTCTCAGCCGGGACCTGGGGTCTCAGGACACCCGTGGGAGAGCGGGTGGTCCACAGAGTTCTGGAAGGCAGTGCTGCCTGGCGGCTGAGCCCGGTGGGCTTCCTGGTGGAGCTGCCTTCCTCGTGGCAACTGCACAGCCCCCAGAACTTAGTCGTTGGTTGGTGCTGAGGTCTGGGAACTGAGTGGATGGCCTCCTGTGAAGAGGAAGGGGGCATGTCCTCAGAATTGGATCCTCCTCCTCCTCTTCCAGCAAATTTTCCAGGAAAGTTAAAGAAATCAAAGAGGCCGCTTCCACGGCCCTGAGATGCAGGGAGGAAGCACGGCCCCAATCCCAGATTCCAGCAGTGACTCAGGCCCTGCCCAGGGCAGGGAGCCGGTGCCCCGGGCCAGGAATCCAGAGAAGGGGCCAGGGCTGCCGCAGGGCTCCAGGGCCAGTGGCCAGGCTGCCCACAGGACAGCCACCTCTGGGAAAGCCTTCAAGAGCAGCTCCAGCTCCTCGTTGCCCGAGGCCACTCCGGGCCCCGGGATGGCAACGAGGGGCATGGGAAGGACACCTGAGGTACGGGCGCCCTGCTGCCCAGGGAGGGAGGGAGATACTCAGCTGGGACCGTGGGTGGCAGGAGCCGCGCCCCTCCTGCACCCTGATTGCCTGGTGCCTGGCTCCGGAAGGAGGGGGCGACTCATTCCGTAACTTTGGTGGAATCCCTCACCATGTGAAATCAGCAGCTCTCAGCTGCCCAGGGGACAGACTTGGTGATGCAAGGTGATAGGGGTGGGGACAGGGACACACGAGGTCACAGGCACCAAGGGCACAGAAGGGCCCCTGCCGGGGCCAGGGACATGGACAGGGGTGCACAGGCAGAGGGAGAGGGGTGAGCGGACCGGCTGCACAGGCACCTGTCGGGAGCCTGGATTGAGGAAGTGGGGTTCAGGGCTCAGGGCCGGAGTCCCTCTGCTGAATTCCCCTTCCCCACGTCAGAGGCAAAGAGGAACAAACACACATTCCAAGACCACCTGCCGCAGCTCTTCCCCTTGAGTCAGGGAAAAAAACAAAAAACGCGTTTTCATTTTTCCTCCAGAGCAGGTAGGAGTCCCCTGGACCCAGCACACACTATGGCCCTCCTGAAGGGTCGGGGGGCGGGGCTCAGGGATGCTCCGCCCACCGCCCCCTCACGCCCCAGGCGCTGCGGCCCCTCTTGAAGTTTGCCTTCCCAGCCTCCTCTGGGACGACTTTCCTCTCCATCCAGCCACCCTGCCTCCAGCCTTGTCCGGTCCTGCTCCTGCGTCCAGGCGTCTCCTGTACCTGTTGAAATCGCCTCTTGTGTTTAAGTCCCTGTCATTGCTGAAGACCTATTCAGATGAAGCCTTTCCCTCCCGTTTTCCCCCTGAACCACCCCCACCCGGATGCGCTCAGGCCGCTCCCTGCCGATGCGGGGCGCTGGGGGTCCTCGGGAAGTGCCCGCGGACCTGCGTTCCGGTTCG
The DNA here is from genome assembly GCA_028533065.1 of Trachops cirrhosus. Taxonomy (NCBI): domain Eukaryota; kingdom Metazoa; phylum Chordata; class Mammalia; order Chiroptera; family Phyllostomidae; genus Trachops; species Trachops cirrhosus. Next base: position 145,543,370 of record CM052543.1, read on the forward strand.
GCCTGCGCCCCGCCCTGCGCATTCTCCGCTCTGGCCGGGGCTCTCCCCTTTCTGCAGGGCCCACGTGGCCGCGTGCTCCTTGCACCTGCAGCCTTGGAGGGCAACTCTGGGTGCCCCTGTGCCCGGAGGATTGAGTGGGAACCCAGGAGAGCCGTGAGACCCTGCTGGTCGGGGAGAGGGTGTGCAGCCAGGTACGAGGGGTGCAACCCTCAGGGTCAGGGAGACACCATCGAGTCCTGGCTGGGCCGCTCACCGAGGCCGCGATTCCCGACTTCCCAGCCTCCGTGTCGGGCTGTGAAATGAGGACGGATCATCCCGCTCCCCGGCAGACTTGCTGCGGGACCGAGGGGAGGTGCTGGCGCCCGGCAGGCTCTCCGCCAACAGGCGCTCTTCTGGAATGCCCAGGGCGGAATGGGGGTTACGAGCACAAGCTTTGAACCCCAACTACCCGTCCTCACACCCGGCTCATCACGTGTTGCTTGTGTAGCCTTGACCGACTTCGCTCGCCTTTCTGGGCCTCAGTGTTCTCATCCACAGGATGGGGATAACACGCGTACCAGGGGCGGAGTGTCTGTGCTCCTCTGCCTGCTCGATCTCGGGAGCCCGTCCCTAAGAATACACCAGTCTCTCTCTCTCTCTCCACACCCACATGCCCACTTCCTATTGGCCACTGGCTCCGTGCGTCTCCCCAGAGCCCAGCAGTACAGGCCACAACTTCCCTGGTCCACTCGGAACCGCGACGAACCTCTCGCTGTCACCACAGCTCCCACCACGGCCGCAGCTCGTTAAGGCGAGCTGGAAACGTCACTTTCCCGAGGAAGGAGAAGTGCGGCTGGGTTTAGGGATCTGTGAAAGTTTGGGTTTTCTGGGGTCTTTTCCATTTTGTTTTCGGGCCCCTTTTTATAGTTGTGATTCAGGCCACTCAGAAATGTCTGAACTTTCCGCTTCCAAGTTGGCTGTAAGTCACCTGACAGGGGCGTCGCTGGGTGGCAGTTACAGACGGTGACGTGGGAGAAGCCCCCCGCTCAGACGCAGGAGAGGTCGCCACCTGCAGGGCGCCCGGTCAGGGCTAGGGTCCCCGCTACGGGGCATGGACTCCGTCCCCCACAGGCCGCACCCACAGCAACACCCACATGACCTGCACGCCTCTAGAAGCTTCTCGAGACAGCTGCTGCCACTCCCTTCTTCGGCACAGCTGGGGCCACCAGCAGGAGCCTGGCCCTCGGCTGCCGGGCAGAGCAGAAGAGGGTGCTGGGCGGAGAGGAGGAGGCTGGCAGCTCAGGGGGCCCGGAGGGGGACGGCGGGAGACAGCCCCACCTCCACCCGGATGTCCGCTCAGCTTTGCCTGCCTGGAGTTGAACCCTCATTTGACCCCTGGGAAGGCTGAGGCAGGTCCTGACAAGCCACAGACGTCACAGTGCCAAGGGTCCAGAAGACAGGACTCAGGCCTGGAGCCAGAGGGCAGAGCTGTGGGTCCAGAGCCGGCGGGGAGTGGGGCCCCAAACAAGAACAACTGTAGGGAGTGAGTGGTGCCAAGACTCCCGGAGGAGCAGGGCTGAGGCAGCAGGGTGGCCAGTGGGACCGAAAGAGCCTGGGACGCCGGTGGGGAGGGTAGGCACGGCACAGTGACTCCAGGCAGCAGTGGGGTGCAGGGCGCCCAGCCGAGCGTTGCTGGGTCAGGCCACCTCTCGGGATCCAGCACAGATGGCTTCCAACCAAAACAAGGGACAGGCTGGCTTAAGACCGCACGCCTACAAATGCCAGACTCACCCCAAATTGGGAACAGGTGTGCAACGAAACCCAGAGACTGCAGTTGGGAGGGTCAGAAGTGTCCAAGTCCACACACACATTTATTCGCTTTACAGTGGGAAACGTGAGGGTGGAGAGGAAACTGAACTTGTGCTGCATGAGCAGCGCCATTCCACAGGAGGAACGCACTTGAGTGGGAAGACCCCTCCTCCTCCCTGGCCGGCCAGAGTCAACCACAGCATGTCGCCTCCCTGGGCTGCAGGTCAGGTGTGAACAAGGGGGCAGCCCCGGGCATCGGCCCAGCCCAGCTGGAAGAACACAGCTGACCCTCTGAGGCTGCTGAACTCCCCCTGACCCGAACCTGGGAGTCCAGGGCCCCAGAGAGCCCCACGTGCTGAGTGAGCGCCAGGGAGAGGCGGAAGCTTCTACTTCTGCTTCCCCTCCCCCAGCCGAGTGGACCTGTGTGGGGGCTGGGGAACCCGCTTTCCCCTAAAAGCTCTGCTTGGTAGGAACATGCCAGGCAGTGTGCCCCGAGGGCACCAGAATGTCTCAGGCACCCTGCCCTCTCGAACCCTGTCCTCTAGGCCCCAGCTCACTAACTCGCTGGAGGTGTCTTCCAACAGCCTCTTCCCTGGACTGCGGTGACTAACGCGCCAGAGCGGCCAGCACTCCCGGCAGGGCCCCAGCTCGGGGGTGGGGGGACCAGACCCGCGCCAGGGCTTCCCTCCAGCTGCAGGGCCCAGGTGCAACCAGGGGCAGCCTCAGGGCCCCGCCCCTAAGCAGAGCTCCGCTCCGGAGCTCCGCCTTCTCTCCGAGTTCTCAGGGAACCACAACCAGGGGCAGCATCAGGGCCCCGCCCCTAAGCAGAGCTCCGCTCCGGAGCTCCGCCTTCTCTCCGAGTTCTCAGGGAGCCACAACTCCGTGACCAGTGCCAGGTGCGCACGCCACACTAGACGCCTGACGCTCACTCTCTCTAGTCCTCAAGCAACTTGGCAGAAAGTCATCCCTGCTTTACAGGTTTGGAAACCAGGACTGAAGCGGCAGGTGGAAAGCTAGTAAATGGCAGAGCCCGATTCGAAGCCCAGGTCCCCTGCCGGTGTCCCATGCCCTCACCCTTGGAGCAGGTGACCCTGTGTGTGCCCCGAGAGGCCCTCCCCACCCAGGTGCCACGCTGACCCCACCAGCTTTCCCCGAGTCCCCTGGAGGCCCCCAGCCCCTCAGGTCAGGAACCTCTAAAGCAGTTCAGGCAGGATGACGCTCGCACAACCCAAAACAAAACGTGACTCCGGGAGGAGAGGCAGGAAGGGGCACACGGCTTCCCTCCCAGCCTCCGCACGCTCTTCTTCCTCCCTCCCAAAGTCTGGCCCCCGGTTCTGGTCACCCAGCAGCTCTTCCAAGGGGAAACGAAGGCAAAGGAAGGCTGTAGGACGCCCAGGGTGCCCCAGACTAAGTGCTGGAGTTGGGGGCGGAGCCCAGGCCAAGCCGGGGTGGAGAGCATTAGCCAACCTCACCTGATGAGACGGGGCTCCGCCTGCACCTCGCACAGTGTGGGACCACGGACCACGCGAGGTGCAGGGCAGGGGCAGGAGGGCCAGTGTGGCCCTCTGGGGCTCTAAGAAGCCCACCCCTTCCACCAGAGGGCCAGGCCCCACTGCATCAGTCAGGGATTCCCAGCGCCCTGGGCGGCGGTGTTGACCTGTGCACCCACCCAGGCCTCCTGGGATCTTTAGGACGCCCGTTCCCACAGCCCAGGAAGACAGTCCCATACAGCTGGCAGGCCAGCTGGGGACAGTAGAAATATTAGCTAAAAGGACTTGCCTACAACACCAGTGCCCTGAACAGGGGTCAGAGGCACCAGCGGGCGCTGCGTCAGAAGGTGGGGGTCAGAGGCACCAGCGGGCGCTGCGTCAGAAGGTGGGGGTCAGAGGCACCAGCGGGCGCTGCGTCAGAAGGTGGGGGTCAGAGGCACCAGCGGGCGCTGCGTCAGAAGGTGGGGGTCAGAGGCACCAGCGGGCGCTGCGTCAGAAGGCGGTGGGCGCTCGCACAGGCGGACGCGGTTTAATGGGTTACCTGAACGTTTACGGTCTCCTTGCACCTCTGCGAGCCAGGAAGTCACAGTAAGGGCGAGCCCAAGAATTAAAGGGTACAATGGCATCCTGGAGAAAGGACGCACTTAAAAATCGCCAGGCGATAGCGTCCCTTCTCTCTCTCCCTCTGTCTCTCCCCCCTACCCCACGTCTCCTGACACATCACAACTCTGCCCCAGCTCTTAAGATTGTCTTCACACCTCATGTGTGTGCTTGTTAAGGCTGTGCCTTTGTAACTCTGTTGTTAAAATCTAGCACTTCATAAACTAACAACTGCTCACTGGCAATGAATCTTGATGTTCTCTGGGTGTCCAACCCACGGCCCACG
>CM052543.1:145548033-145560922 GCA_028533065.1 Trachops cirrhosus
CTTTCTGTCCTGCTTGAGAAACTTGGCCCAAGGGCCTCCAGCCTCAGTCCTGAAAGGACCCTTTCTTCCAGGAGGACACCTGGATGGAGGCTGGGGCACCGGAGGTGGCAGAGTGACAGCAGGTGTAGAGTGATTTCTGTTTGCTTCTTGGTTCTCAAGTGTTTCCTCTGATAACAGTCTCTGAGAGCAGCACCGCTGGAGGTGCACCCGCCACCCGAGGGCCAGGCGGGCGCTGCCGGGACGAGGAGGAGGGAGAGGGGGAGGGAGAGAGGAGGAGGGAGCGGGGGAGGAGGAGGAGGAGGTGCAGGAGGACGAGGGAGCCAGGGTCCAGCGGTCCAGCGGCTGAGCGGGGCCCGAGCACGCTGCCCCTGCAGGCACTTAGGGCGTCCGGCTTTCCCTCCCAGGGCTCCCTGCAGGTTAAGATGCTCCTGAGACGTTTGCAAGGTAAAGGGCGGCCATCCTCGGTGACGGTGACGCAGGGGATGAGACACCATCTGCACGAGAGTATATTTAGAAGACAGGAAACGAGCCCTCCAGCCTGCCCTTGACTTTGCAGCGGGTTTCGCCCTGTGAGGGGCCCCCCAAAGGACCGAGAGGCTGTGGGGCGACGTAAGAGGAAACCGTCCCGGCCGCCAAGCTGACGAGAGCTTCTCTCTCTCTCTTTCTGTTTCTCTGCTTGCAGCTTTTGCTGGGGTTGTCCCAGAGCGGCGTGGAGAAATGACCTTTTGCTAGGAACTGAGTCACTCTGCTGGAGTTTTCAGTGATGCCCCTCGTTAGTAACCCCGTTTCAAGAGTGGGAAAACTCGAGGGGTTATTTCTGAGTGTTCTCGTCATCGGCGCCCCTAATTCCTAGAACAGGTATCGACAGCTTTCTTACTTTCAAGCGTAGGTCACACGTCGTGGCTGTGTGACCTTTGGCAGGCTAGTCCTGCCGGGCATCTGTTAGCTCACCCCAGGATGGGGCTGCCCCGCCTACCTCGAAGGGCCAAGGAGACCATGATCCTGTGCAAACCCCTCCCCCGCCCCCCGTGTGCAGTGGCTGTGGGCATTCTGTGTGCTGAAGGTTCCTCTGGCTATTTCTGTGAGAAGGCTGACTGCCCCAAGACCAGCCTGGGCTCTGGGTGAACTTCCCGTGTGCTAAACCCAAGCGCATGTATCCGTTTAAATCCCGCCGTTGGTCCGCCGTTGGAGGACCCGCGCTGATTTGTGCGCTTGTATCGGCGGCCAAGGGAAGCTTGGTGCGTGGGGCGCTGGGAAAACATTTGCAGGGCTTCTCTGTGCCAGTCCTGAGGGGACAACTGGAGAGCGAGGGAGGGAGGGGCAGAGATGCAGGGGGCGGGACGGGCGCAGCAGGGATTACAGAGCGAGTGTGAGGTGGGGGGAGGGGCACCTCACTCAACTTGGGGGGGTGCTCCGGGGAAGGACCTCTGCAGACCTCGTGATCTATACTGTAAGTCCGAGGGCGCCCCCAGACGCAGTGGGATTAGCAAGGCTGGGGCAGCGAACCTGGGAGTTGCTGTAGCTACGCAGTGCGCATGCGAGCTGCCAGAGCGATCAGCGTGGGAAAGGTCACGCTCAAGGTCACGTCCAAGAGAAACGCACCTGTGCGTCTGCCGTGCCTCCCCGCTGCTCTCCGGTTAGTGCTTAGGCAGCGCTGGACACTGTGCCCAAGGCATTGCAGGGGTCTCTCACTGAATCCTCGCAGCAGCTGTGTGGGGTCGGCCCTCTTGTCACCTCCAGGGGACAGATGGGGCCAACGCAGCTGCCCAGGCCTTACCGCTGAGGGAGGACAGAGTGGGGATCAGACCTCAGAGACACGTGCCTTGGAGGTAGCAAGGACCGCGCCTGCGCGACTCCCTCCCGACTCGGCCCTGCCCGCCGCCCTGCAGGGATGTGGTTCTGCTGTGGTCGATTGTCGCTCCACGTTGGCTCTAAGGGGACAGACGTCCTGAGAGTGGCTCCTCGGTGGGTGAGGGCTGCTGAGCGGAGGAGCAGGCTGTTCCATGTGCAGATCTGTCCTGTGTGGGGCTCTCCAGAGACCCCCGGGGACAGAGCTCTTTGGTTGCCTCTGCCCCTGCCTCTGACATCTCTGAACGGTGTGGCCGCCAGCAGCCCGGGCGAGCGCCAGGCTTCGCCAGGAGCTGCCACCCACCTCTGCGGGGGAGCCGGGGACAGGCAGCTCCAAGGGCCAACGGGGGGCCTCCTGGGCCGGGGGTGCAGACAGCGGGGTCCCCTCCCCGTGCAGCGTCTGTGTGCCCAAAGAAAATACTTTTAAAGAACTTTAGCAGATGTATTGCTTTCTGCAATGTAGTTCAAGGTGTCGTGTTGCCTGAGTGCGTGTTACGTGTGAAATATAATACACCATTAGCTCCACTGTGCATCGTGTAAGTGGCGTCTCGGTCAATTTCCAGCCCTACAGTTTTCCTGACAGGGGGTCACTGCCCACACTGCCCACACATTTGGAAGTGGCCCGCACTTCCAGCACGACTGTGCTGATGGACATCCGGAGCGGAGCATGTGCCCACAGCTCTGACCGTCTCCTGGAACTTTGTGTGAATGAGCTGCTGTCTGGGACAAGCCCCTGACAGTATTCAGTAATCACTATAGTGCCTTTTGGTGACACTGTGGTGTTATTACTGAATTTAGCCATGAGTCTCAAATCCCGAACTTGGTGCATCCCCCCACGGTCCCCCGCAGTGCCCAGTTCTCAGCCCCGTGGCCTGGAGCAGGCACGCACCGCAGTCTGGCTCGGGCCTCAGGCAGGGAGGGCGTTCTCGGGGGGAAGAGGACAAGTTTGACTGGTTCCCCTCTTCCTGGGTGAAGAGCCCCAGGCCCGGAGTCAGCAGGCCCAGGGAAGGGCCTCGGAGGTAGGTCTCGGGACCTGTCAGGTGTGAGGACTGAGTGGGGCGGTGTGGTGCGCAGGGGTCACACGTGGCTCTCCGTTCAACGACGGGCACCGCTTTCTGAACGGCTGGGCCCGTGGCGCGCTGAAGGTGCGGAGTGGAGCCTCTGCAGGAGCCGGAGTGGAGAAGCCTGGCTCGGGCCACCTGCTTGTCGGGACACGTGGGGGAAACCAGCACACGCGTGTTGTTTGCGCAGTGCCAGACCCGGGCGGGACCTCACGACGACCGCGCCTGACGCTCCTTGCCGAAGGGGTTGTCACACACAATCGCGCTGTCCCGCACAGCGACACGAAAAGCGTCGTTTGTCACATGCAGCAGCCAACGCCTGGAGCCTCCGGTCCTCGTCCCCAGCCCCCGGGTGAGATGCAGATGTCACATCCTGGGAATTTAGCATTGACCTCCCTGCTTCACGGGCCGGAATATTCAGGCTTGGCGAGCTCTCAATGACCAGCCAAAGGCCAGGGCTGCTGGCTGAGTCCGACCCATGAGCCGCTTGTCCTCCGATCCCATGTTCTCCCACAAAGAAGCCAGCGCACTCGCCCTGGACGGGAGCTGGATGGTCACAGGGCTGCGGAGAGCTGTCGGCACGGTTGAAGGGTGGTGGGAGGGGCCGAGGCGGCGGGCTCAGCGACTCCGGATTCCGAGACCACTCCGCTCTGCGACCTGGAAACAGCCTCGGCGCCCTCGTCTGGGAAGGCACAGTTCAGATGGAGGTGTGTTCTGGGTCGGCTTGTCCCCACTTCACACGTGGAAGCCTAAAGCCCCAACATCTCAGGACGTGGCTGCATGTGGAGGCCAAGTTTTTAAAGAGGGGGGCCCTGAAGGTAGAATGAGGTCGCACGGGTGGCCCTCATCCGTCCTACCAGTGTCCTTACAAGACGATGCCAGGCCCCAGGTGCACACAGAAGGGTGACCGTGTGAGGACACAGGGAGAAGTCTGGTCGTCTGCAAGACCATGAGTCTGTCCACGCGGTGTGTGGCGGTGTGTGGCGGTGTGTGGCGGTGTGTGGTGGCGGCGCTGGCCGACTGATACAGGCGACACTGCCGCAGTCTGCAGGTGGAAAAGGCCAGCGTGCGGCCACACGGTTTCCTGCTGCTGCTTGTCTCAGGCTCGGGGAGCATCCACGGGGTGTGGGGGGCAGGGGGTGGAGCCGCTGAGTTGGGGTCCAGCGCGGTTTTTCTGGAGCCTGGGGTCTCGGAGTTGGCGTGCATCCGGCCAGGGGACGCTGTCTGCTGCCTCTGTCTCTCCACTGCACTGCCCTCCCGGTTGCCTCTGGGACAGAGCAGGGGCCGCTGGATCCCTCTTTCCCAAACCCTCCCCGTCCCTGGCAGATTTGGTCCAAGGAGCAGGCAAACGCGACCGGAAGGAGAGCACAGTGACTTACTACGGGGCCGAAAGAGCCAAGAGAAGAGTTGGGAAGGGTCTGGACAGAGCCGGAGGCCAGTCGGGCGGGGCAGCAGGAATTCGGGTGCCATCGCGTCGGATCCCGAGTTTCACAGACGACGGGCATCGGCCGGGCGGGACCGGGAGTTCCCGCAAACCTCACTCCCCTGGGGAAGAGGAAGGGGAGAAAAAGGATTCTCCGCAGAACACCAGTGCCTAGTGCAGGCAAAGCAGCGCGTTAAAGCCCAATGTCTCGGAGTGAAATTGCTTGTCTGTGTGGGCGCGTTCTCCTCGGTCTGGAGTCGCTATTGGACACAGCCAGACCTCATCACCGTTGTGCGGGGATGACGGTGAGGGCAGAGGAAATCGCACGAGCTTATCTCGGCCCACCCGAAAATCATCCTCATCACCGGCATTGTTTATGTTCCAAGGGAGACCAGGCACTGGTTGCATGGTAGCTCTTTTGGGGGCACCGAGGAGAGGGCAGGCCTCCCGTGGGTGGGCTGGACGGCTCTGTGGCTGCCGAGCCCCTCCGAGACCAGGGCACCTCAGCCTGGGTCTTTCTGATAAACGGGCTCAGTGACATTTGTCAAGTGGAAGCAAGAACAGAGCCATCGGATGAGGGCAGCAGCCGAAGGTGACCCCAGCTCAGCTAATTCCAACAGTCTGCAGCCATCAGTAATGGGGGGCGTTCGTGGGGTTCGTGCTGCTGGGAAGGGCTGCTCATCCCACAGGACAGAGAAGGCAGCGGCCGAGGGGCTTGGGGACCTACAATCCCAGGCCCACACAGGTAGGGGACAGGCTGACCTGGGAGTCACACCCAGACCTGCCTCCCTCCCTTCACCCTTTCTCAGGTGGGCAGCACCTGGGGTTCAGGTGGGCAGTACTTGGGGTTCTTCCCTGAACCGTGCTGTTCCCTGTGGGGCATTTATGCCCGGGACCTGGCGGGCACGGAGCAGGGACCTGGAGAGGACGCTGACCTGGTCCCTGACGTCGGTGCTCACCGCCAGGTGCCAGAGGTCTCTCCCGAGAGCTGTGGCCGCAGGGCTGATGGACGATGGGGGGGTGGGGAGAATGAAGTTTTGAAACGATACAGTGCTTGTCTTATTTAAAAAAGCAATCCGTACTCATTGCTGCACATTTAAAAATGCGAAAAGAGTAAAAGAAAAATAAAAGCCTATCCTGATTTCCCAATCAAAAGCCCACTGCTCTCTGCCTTTGGTGTGTGAGGTTTGCGTTTGTTCCTGTCCTCGACACAGATTCTCTGGCCTGGCTGTGACGATCCCTCGGCGGCAGGCGGCAGGAGACAGGACCTGAGTGCTTCCCCGTTTTCCGATTTGTCCCTCAAGCTGCGCAGCGCTGGGCACGCGGACGGCGCTCGGGAAATGGTCTTAACCGTGCAGAACGGTACTACGCATCACCTTGTCGTCTCTCGGAACGGTTCTTATTTAAAATGACAGTGCATTTGCTGTCTTTTCCACAGGAGTATCTTTTTAGCAAAAAACACGTAAAACCATAGTTTACGGTATTTCACCACTTCCCTATTGTTGGACCTTTGGAAGTTCTCTGAGTGCGGTGTATCTTAATACATCATAAAGCAATGGGCATCTTTGCACATAAAGCTTCCGCCCACCCCACACATTCTGGGATATTTTATTTGGATGGATTCCCAGAAGGTACTTAGCAGGTCAAAGCATTTGAACATGTTTATTTCAAATCCAGGTGGCTGCAAACAGTTTTTCCAAACCTCGTGGACGTGGCCACTCCCACCAGGAGGGCTAGTGGCCCAGACGTGGGGCCTGGGACCCAGGTGCCTGGCCTGGCTTGAGCCCGGCTTTGTCGCCTATTTACAGGGGAATGTGGTGACTTGCTTAACCTCTCGGGCCTCAGTTTCCTCCTTTGTAGAGGGGAGGCGACGGTGTGAGATGGATGGGCGAGGCTTGTGAAAGTGCTCCACCGCCTGTGTGACGCGGGGGTGAGAGTTCTCTGGCAAAAGGACTCGCTGTCGGGCTGGTGTTGAGCTGCAGGATCCTGGGACAGAAGGGTACAGCACCCCAGGACTTGGGGAAATAGCAACTTGGGGCTCAGAACTCAGCGCCCTGGGGCTCAGGGGGCAGGGCCTGGGGCTCAGGGGGCAGGACTTGGGGCTCAGGGGGCAGGACCTGGAGTTCAGGTGTGTAGTACCCGGGGCTCAGGGGGCAGGGCCTGGGGCTCAGGGGGCAGGGCCTGGGGCTCAGAGGGCAGGGCCTGGGGTTCAGGGGGCAGGGCCTGGGGCTCAGGGGGCAGTACCCGGGGCTCAGGTCTTTGGCACTGAGAATGCCGTGCCGCATGGCCCCGTCCACCTCCTCAACCAGCTGACGTCTGAGCTGTAGCTTCTGCCTTGTTTTTGTTCTAGTGACTCACTCCGCGGTTTGCTCACCTGGCCTAAGTACACAGCCTCGCCGTTCTGTTCCCTGTGGCTTTCAACACGCAGTTTGCCAGAGGATCACGTCAAGAAGTACTTGGGGCCTGGCTGGTGTGGTCAGTGGGTTGGGCATCGTCCCACAAACAGAAGGGGTGTGGGTTTGATTCCCGGTCAGGGCACATGCCTGGGTTGGGGGCCAGGTCCCCAACTGGGGGGCGTGCAGGAAGGGGCCGATCGATGTTTCTCTCCTTCTTTTTCTCCCTCCCTTCCCCCTTTCTAAAGTAAATAAATAAATAAATAAATAAATAAATAAAATCTTTTAAAAAAGCCCCTTGCAACAAGCAGTGTCGTTTCTTTTCCTGGTTAGATGCATTAAGGTTGAAACTCCCTCACAAACCTCTTCCCAAGTCACCAAGGCAAAGGCAGACTGCTCGAGCCACATGTGCTGGGCAGAAGTGCGAGGCCGGGGAGGACGGCATCGCAGGGAGGTGTGAGGCCAGCGAGGGGCAAGGCTCCGGAGACGAGGTCGGGGCTGGGTACCTCGGGGGGATGAGATGCCGCTGGTCCAAGGTGCGTGTCAGGCCCCCAGGCCCACTCCTGGAGGTGGAGGCTGGTGGGGGGAGCCTGTGGCAGAGCCAGAGGGTCTGCAGAGACCCTTCCGTGGCTGGGCTGGGACGGCGTGGCCCTCCCGGTGCCCAGGGAGAAGCTGCGTGGCTGCTGCAACGCCTCCCTCCCGTCTGCTGTGACTCAGGTGCGAGCAGGAGCCCAGTAAACGGTCTTTCCTCCCCAACAGTGAGAACTGAGGAAGGGACGACCTGCCTGCATGGGTGGGGGACACCCTATCCCCGAAGACGCTTCAGAAGAAATTCGATAACCTTTTGATGGGATAAAGCAGAAGGAAGAGATCACGGCTTGGGGAATTCCCAATTGAATGGTGCCCGGGGGTGCTGCTGGGTAGTTAGGCCTCTCCTCCCCGCACTACCCAGTCCAGTCCTGGGAGAGCCGGCCCCCCGACTGAGAAGAAGTGGCCCCTCAGCCCCTGCCCCTCCTGGAGAAGTGAGCTCACTGTGCCGGGGCTCTGCTGGAATCCGGCCAGGTGAAGGCGGGGGAGGGCAGCTGGCGGGTGCAGTGGCCTGTGGGCCGTGTTCTCCGTTAGGACCCTGGGCTTACCCAGGGGAGGGGACAGACACTGGGGATCCATCACAGCTGACACCAGAGCATGAGAACCAGGTCCGAACCCTACGTCAACAACGTCTCCCTCCTTCTAGTCAGAGAGGAAGACTTACCTCCATGCAAAGGTCAAAGCCACAGGGACCACTTGTGCTCGAGTGGCATTGAATAAGAGGTCTGGAGTGGGCAGGAGTGCTCTGCGTTAGGGTTTTTGGGAAACGGATGTGCTCAATGACCTTGAATGACTCCTGGGATCTGGACACCCGGAAAGGGGTGGGGCCAGAAACCCGGGCGGAGAGCCGGCTGGGGGACAGGTGCAGACTCCCTGGGGGCCTGGAAGCAGGCTGCAGACGTCACTCTCTGAGCACAGAGGAGCCACTGCAAGGGTTTGGTGGCGGTTATGAGTGGTCCTGTGTCCCTTCCCTTAAAAAATGCATCCAAGTCCTGACCCCTAGCGCCTCGGGATGTGACCTCGCTTGGAAATGGGGTCTCTGAAGATGGAGTGAGTTGAGATGAGGTCATGTGGAGGCTGAGGCCCCTGGCCCAGTAAGTGGGTGTCCTGAAAAGGAGACACACAGACAGGAGGGGAGGACACCGTGTGACCTTGGGGGCAGCGACTGGAGTGCTGCAGCTCAAGCCAAGGAGAGCTGAGGAGTGTCTCAGCATGGGCTGCCATGACAACGGGCCCTAACCGGGGGCTTAGCCACAGCGAGGTCCCTCTCTGCACCCCCACAGGGCAGAGGCCGAGCACTGGTTCCCTGACCTCTTCTAAGAGGTCGTCCCCGAGTAAGAGGTGCCATCCCCGAGGCCCCGCCCTCGTGGCCTAGTCTCCTCCCAAAGACCCCGCCTCCGAATGCCACCACGCTGCAGGAGGGGTCTGAACACAACGTGCAGGGGACACAAACATCAGTCCGTGGCACCGAGGACTGCTGGCCAGCCACGGGAAAGGAGGGGCGGCGAGGGAGGGTTCTCTCCGGGGGCTTTCAGGCCGGGAACGCCCCGGTGACACTTCCGTTTGGGGCGTTTGGCCTCCGGGACACATTTGTTGTTTTAAGCTGCGCAGTTGGGGCTCCTTTGTAAGGCGGCCCTGGAAATGGGGACCGAGTGGCTGTGTTGACGTCACTGCTGCCCTCCCCTGCTCGCCGCCTTGGCCTGGGGCCCTGCGTCGTGGGCTGGGTCACTTCTCAGCTCAGGTCACTCTCTGTTGTGGGGGGTGGCCGCTTACTCTTCCCAGCACATGGAGGGGGGCCATCCAGTTCTGATAACCTTCTGGGCCGAGCTGTCAAAAGCTCGAATGTTATCTCTGCTGTGGTGGCTGTTTTCTGGGAGAAGATGCGGGCTTCGGGAAGGAATGGTGTCAGGCAAAGAGGGAGGTGTTGCAACGGGGTGGGGGGGGCAGTCCTTCCCAGAAGGGGCCGAGGCCCCAGAGCTGGGGCGGAGGAGGTGGGCCGTTCTGCTGGCCCCCGCTGGGGGGTCCAGGGGTGGGGACCCCAGAGGGGCCCCTGTGTCCCGTCCCGCTGAGGAGAACGCGGTGTGTGTGTCTGGCTTTGTGTGGTCGCGCTGAGATCCGCCTGGCTGTCCTACGCGCCAGGAAAACAAGCAGAGCCGAGGCCGCTTTCAGCCGGTCTCTGCCGGCCGTGGAATCCTGCTCGGCCGGCCCCGGCGAGGGGAGAGTGGTGGGCCGACTGTGGAAAGAGAGCGGCGACGGCTGTCCCTCTGCGTCCTGGCCCGCCCCTCTCACCGCAAGCCCTCCCAGCCCCGCCTGTTTGCTGGGCAAAGGCCCAGGGACGAGTCGCCCGTGCTGGATGCCGATCGCAGGGCTGGCTGCGTCCCGCACACTGAGGACATTGTTTAAGACGGCGCCACCTCTGTGCAAATATCGGCCCTGCAGTGGTGCCAAGGTTTCGGAGTCAGCCGTCAGCCAGGTCTCCCTGTGCGAGCCCAGCCTGCTCCCGACGGGCTTACCAGCGTGCCGTCCTCTGTGGAGTCTGTCCCCCGCGTGGGTGGGGTGGGAGGCGCGGGGAGCTGTTCTCCTGAGACGGAGCTGGGTGATTGTAACATGGGAAGGGGCAGGAGAACTCCTTCTCGGACGGGCTGGGAGAGACGCCCTTGGTCTTTCATGCTGGCATGCCTTGGAGAGAACCTTTAGTCAAAGACTCAAGGGAAGCGTCCGAAGTTGCTGGCAGAGGTCCTGTCTGCACCCCGGGCGTTCAGATTCCACAACCGTCATTAACAAAGTCAAGATTTTGAACCACAGGTGTCCATTTGCTTATGAAGGAAAACTTAGTGGTATTTCACTCGATGTAACCAGATTGGAAAACAGTGTTGCAATCCCGAGCCTCTAAGCACACTCTCCAATCTGTTTTTTTTTTGTTTTGGAAAATAATTTTATACAGATAGGTAAACAGACAGGTGAAATTGATGCGAGAATGAGGCAACGGTAGCCATTAATCTACTTGGGATTAGACAAGCTGATTTTCAAGTTCTAAAAATAAATGAAGAGCCCAGAATGTACGTAAACAGTAGGTTCACCTTTAAAATAATTTAAGCATGGCCAGAAATTAGTAAGAAAATATGCCGGGCCTTTGAGGTAACTGATTTAATATGTAGAGTAAAACAAAGGACAGTCACTTGGTAGAATTTTCCGGTAAGTTCCCTCCTGCCTTTCCGCATGCCGCTCCGAGTTTCCTGAAAACGACGGCTTTGAATTAGGGATCTACAGAGGGGAGGGAATCACAGGGAAAGAGGTGCTCGGAGCCGTGGGCTGGGAAGTTGGCGTCTGGGTCTATCGCTCCCGACCAGCTGTGTGCTCTTGGTCAAAGCTCGCAACTCCCCGGGCCTCAGCTTCCCCATCTGTGGGAGAGGACTGTACTTGTCACCTGCCTGCCACACAGCCAGCTCCTGGGAGAGTGGGCGAGGAGGAGAGGGCTCGGAGACCTTCCGTGGGAGGGCTCCCCGCCGAGCGCTCCCCATGCCTCCGATTTGGGCCCCTTCTCACGACGGTCCTCCGAGGCGCCCAGTGGACTTGGCCTGTTCCTCAGAAATATCAAAAGCAAATGTGAACTCAAGACAACGCAACTCCAGCAATGCGAAGGCCAGCTAACCTGGAAAAAGGAAACGTCACCATCCTTTAAAACAATGGCTGGGGGTGCTTCCCGAACGGCTCCCTAGTCCCTGCTTCTCGGAGGCAGGGCCACGGCTGGGAAATTAACGCTGGGGTGTCTCAGGGCAGCTGTCACGTCGTGTGAGCTCCGCGCCCTGTCCCCGATTGCTAAGGCTCGTCACGGCTGATAAGGTGCTCGTTAGAGAAATGGGAACTAAATTTATAGTTGGCTTTCGTGGAGCCAATTTACATGTTGTACTGCTGGAGCGCCGAGCTGGAGGAAATGTGCTTGAAGCCAAAATTGGCTTTGTGGCTCCGGCTTCCTCGGCTCAGCACCACCTGCCTCCAATCAAACTGTCCAATTACAGGAAACAATTGTTTTCTTGCTTTCTGGGAAGTGAAGAAACTCATCCAGTAAAGGACTGATTTCTAAATGTTTCTTCTCCCCCCTGCCCCTTCCAGAGAAAAAAAGAAAAGAAAGAAAGAAAGGGGGGAAAAAAAGCAAACCCCAACAAACCCCAAACATCGACACTGGGCAGAGAAAGTGTTTCCCTGGCAAATTACTATCACAGTTCAAAAATCAGGACCTGTGGTCCGTGCATTGTGGTGTCATTGACCAGACACCTGATCTGTAATTAATTCCTGTAATAATGTTGTCAGCCATTCAGAAGAAAGGTTCTCCCTTTTAAGATGTGAGGCAGTAATTAAGGGCTGCGAGTTTTGCAGGTGAAATCCTGCAAAAAGTACGATTTTGAAGTCACAGAATGTAGTGATCCACCTCTGGTTAATTAAACTTTCTTTTCAAAATAAAATCTCGCAGTTGAAACAAAGAAAGCGGTGACAATGATACTCTCTATCTCTGAGCCCAAGTCTCGTGTCTTCCAACTGACGTGCGGCTTGCTGCGGCGCATTCTCAGGACGGGCGGGCACAGCAGCAGAGAAGTTGAAGGCAGGATGAACCCTGGGCCGCGTGGAGATGGTATTAGGACGCGCAGAGGTTGGACAAAAATTAGAGGCCATAGTCTTTCTGGCAGGTGACATTTAATGGCACGAACCTATGTTACTTGACGTGTTTCTGTGTCATTTCTGGACTTGTTCTTTGTGAAAAATAAGAACAGAACTGCTTAGTATCTCATGAGTCAGTGAAAACAGTGGCCTCGTGAAAAGCACTGGCAGGCACTTTTCCACGTCGCCCCTCTGGCCGCAGGTACGGTCCCCGGGCCGCCTCCCAAAGCTCACTAGGCCACACTGCCTGCGGATGTGAGGGGACCCCTCGTTCGGGTCCCCTCCCGTTAGCCCGAGGGCTCGGTCCCTTCCCATTACCTGAGTTCCCTGCTGCGGGGGGCGTGGCTCAGGAGAGTCCCGGTCCCCTCCTCCAGGAAGCCTTCCCTGATCAGACCAGCTAGAGGCCGTCTCTCGCGTTCGCCCCCTGTCCCGCACCCCATGCACGCCAGACCTGTTTCGGCCTCTGTCCCAGGAGTAGCCCTGTGGGTAGGTAAACTCACTGGGGGCCAGCCCGTTTCTCTGCCACTTGGTAAAAATGAATGAGTGGACGATTGTCCTCCTGTGTCTCAGGGTGCTTCCTTGGAGGAGCCTCGGGGACCCTGTCCCTTCTCCCTGTGCTCTAGGTGATGGGGGCTCTGGGGCTCCATCCTCAGAACACTGTCCTTTCGTTGTGACTTTGCTGGTAACCTGCGGCCCCCAAACCCACAGACTAGTTCCCATCCTCATGCCTGATGGAGCCTTGGGTGGGGGTGGGGGCTCCTGCTAAGCCTGTGGGTTCCGGAGTCGGATGCCCTGTGACCTCAGGGCCGGTACTCACCCTCCCTGAGTCTTAGTTTTTCTACCAAACTGGAGGGGGTGGGGGTGGGTGGGAAGACCAGGGCGATAAAATCCTTTAATCCTGAGGAACCCTCCTCATTCCT
>CM052543.1:145561022-145588340 GCA_028533065.1 Trachops cirrhosus
GGCTGCAAACCTGTGGCCTCCTGGTGATCTGGTGACTCAGGGGGTATTGTGGGCATGGGGGCTTTCCAGCAACCTAGTTAGATGAAACCACACGGCAACCTTCCCACCCCACGGGTGACCTATTTCTCAGTTCCTGTGGTCTCAGCTTCCATGCCGCCGTTCTGGAGAGGCCAGGCCGGTCCCTGGCTGGTGTTTGATGAGTGAAGGGAATTGAAATGTACGTGATCGATTTGGACCGTGAGGAGGTGATGGGATGTCATCGCTTTCTGACAACGGGAACTGGTCTGTGTCCAGGGGCTTCCTGCGACCCCTCCCGAGCCTCCGGGAAGCTCTGCCCGGTCCCCTTCACAGTGCCCGAGGTTGATTTTCTAGGTTCTCCTAGCCTCCTCGGGTGAGCTCCCCAATTAGAAGGAAAAATCTCAAACAATTCTGTTTTCACCCAGAACCTCACTTGGCTTCTTGGGGCTGACGTGGAAATCGAACGCTGTGTGTGAGTCTCGCCTGCCTCAGTCCAGCGGGGAGGCAGCTGGGCGGGTTCCTGCCGCTCCTCCCGCCCCAAGCCCAGCAGGACCGGGGAGTGGAGGGGGACAGGCGAAACCGGGGGGTCCTGGTGCCTGTGGTCGCTCAGCCCCCCCGAGCAGCAGACCCTCCTCCGACGTGCTTTCCTGCTCCCGCCCAGCCTCCCGCTGGCTGGGCAGCCCTGGGCGGGCAGGAAGTGTGGTGTTGACCGTGGCAGCTCGGGGCGAGTGCCGGTGACCCCTCGGGACATTTGAGAGGAACAGGAGAACAATGCAGTGATGAGCGGCTCCCCGCCCAGGGGGCTGTTAGACTCTCCTGAGAAGCTGTTAAAAGTAATGCAGAAACCCGGGCTCCACCCGGGGCCAGTGGAATCCGAGCTTGGGGGGCGGGGCCTGGGCTTCAGAGTTTAGAAAGTCCCCGGTGGGTTTACTGCGAAGGCGGGGAGGGGGACTCTGGGAAACCGCAGACCCGGGTCTGGGGTCGGACCGCTCTGGCCTGGAGCCACCGACGAGCGGTGGTTTCCTCGCCGAGCCCGGGAGGTTGCTGGGCTGTGGGCCCCGAGGAGAAAGAACCTCGAAGAGGATGTGCACCCAGGGACCATTCACCGGGCGTGGCCAATGCTTGGTGTCCGCTGGGCTTCGGCCTGTAGGACGTGGGGTCATGCAAGGCCGGGTTTGAACAAGTTACCCAACATTTGGAACGGGGCGGACCGCCTGACTTCTCTGAGTCTCTGAGTGTCCCCCGCCCAGTGGGTTCAACAGGGGCACCCACATCACGGGGGGGCCAGGGGAAGTGAGCTAAGGTGTTCAGGTAATAATATTCGATCGTCAGTAACCATGGACTATTATTGTTACTATTAAGTTACTGGACAGGCAGGTGATGAACACAGGGGGAATGCTGGCTGATGTCTGTAAAAGAAAAACAATCAGATAATGCCGTGACTGTGGCTGTTCGGACTTGTCTTCTCGGGCGCACCTCTGGGGGCCTGGAACTTCGAGGAAAGGCCGTACGCCTGGGTGTCTGACCTTCGTAGAGCAAAGTAGGGATTAGACTTCGTATTGTGTGCTGCTGGGCTTGTGAGCTTCCAACTCACTTCTGGGGTGGCAAGCCATTTTCATCTGCTAATTTCTGTTAACAAGTAAACAATTGTGTTTTTTTAATTTTTATTTTAAGATTTTATTTATTTTTAGAGAGGGGAAGAGAGAGAGCAAGAGGAGAGAGAGAAACATCAATGTGTGGGTGCCTCTCATGCGCCCCCTACTGAGGACCTGGCCCGCAACCCAGGCGTGTGCCCTGACTGGGAATCAAACCGGTGACCCTTTGGTTTAGCAGGCTCAACCCGGGGCTCAATCCACTGCGCCACACCAGCCGGGCAACAGCTGCGTTTTTAAGGAAGTGCAGGTTAAAGCGCCATTCTGCATTGGCTAGCCCGGCCCTCCCTCTAACTGTGTGGTCTCTGACGAACGTGCTGTTCTCGTAGCTGCTGAGCTGTGCACAGTTAGCCAGCCCTCAGTGGCAGCTGAGACGCAGGTGACTGTGACAGAAATGTTTGGGGTCGGGGCTGGTGACCCAGCAACCACAGCCCGAGATAGGCTAGCCCCTGGCAGCCCCCGGCCCTTCCTTCCCCACCAAAGTCGATGGCAGGCAGCTCCGCCTTCCAGTGTGAGGATGAGTAGACAGATGGATTCCAGCCGTGAAAAACCAACCAAGGCTTAAACATCACAGGGAACAGCTAAGAATATCTCATTCCATTGTCTGTGGGCCCAAGAGCTACCCCCTGAGTGTACCCAACTGTTTCTGGAAGCCCCCCGAGGTCCCCCACAAACCAGGACACTTGGGGACATGGGTGTCTTCCCTTCAGGGCCACTGTCATTGTCTGCCTAGAGAAGGCCACTGTCCGTGGCAGGGGGATAATGCCAGGCCCCCCCCCAAATTTCCAACCCCGGGCCGCCATGGCAGGGGCCAGGGTTCCCGCAGAGACAGGTGAACGGATGCCCATTCCTGGGGCCCCTGGCTCTGGGCAGACCTACTGCCCAGCGTGTCCCCACCTGTGCGGTGACTGGCTCTGCAGCTCCCCTTCCCCGGGGGCGGGAACCCCCTGTGAGTCCACGCATGCAGTGGGCTGTGGAGCGCGAAGCGGGCTCAACAGTCCCTGTTATGAAACCCACCCCGTTCAGCAGCCGGCAGAGTGGGGTCCAGGCGGTGATGCCTTCCCGGAGAGCCGCTCGGCGATACGGATGCAAGGTCTTCACGACGCTCCCAGCCTGTCACTCAGCATTCCAACGCCCAGGAACGCGTGCTGGCAGACTGCGCAGGTGTGCCCATAGAGACCCATCGTCAAGGCCCTCGCTTTAAAGTGCGTCTCGTCGATAGAGGCGCAAAATTGGAAATCAACACCCTTCACGTCCAGAGTAGAGGGGTCACTAAATACAGCCTGGCGTGTGCGTGCGGACAGGGCAGTACGTGAAAGCCAGGAAGTCCCACGGAGAGCAGCTGATGACACGGAGAGACGCTTCTGCTGCGGTGTCAGGTTTAACCTGCTGTGCGTGATGTTGGAGGTATCGTGTGGGCCCCATCATGTAAGAACATACATGCGCACGGCCTGAGTTTGTGTGTGAATAAAAAACCCCCACAAAAACTAGAAGGAGGACACCGATGCATGGCCAGAGTCTCTACCTGGGCAAGGACACAACTGCGTGTGACTCTCTCTGTTTTCACAGCACTGTTTTCCTGTGGTTTCTATAGTGAGCACGGATGACCCACGTCACACTTGGAAATATTCGAGCCACCGAAGGCAGCAGAGGCTCGGCGAGGCGGCAGCTGAGAAAGCTGAAGGGCGTTATTCCAGAGGCCTCCTCTGCGGGGCCTCCCTCTGGAGCTGGACCTGTGCTCCTGCTCTTTCTCCATCTCCGAGGCTGCAGGCTTTGCCATGGAGACAGAGCGGCGGGAGAGATGGACCTGTGAGAGGCAGGGAGCCCCGAGCTGGGAGAGCCGTCCTCTCTGGGTGTCCTGGGGGAGCGGCCAGGTGAGAGGACAGGTGTAGGACTCCGCCAAGGCTGCTCTGGCCTCCCAGCTCCACGAGCTACGTGCCTGAACCCCGGGCAGGGCTCCCTACCCCGAGGCCCTTAGTGTCCTCATCTGTGAAGTGGGGACCAGGAACAAAAAGGGTTTAGCATTGCCCTGACCTATAGCAGGAGCCCTGTGGTTGGGTGTGTGTGTGCGTGTATGGGTGTGTTTTCTTATCCGGTAAATGCACCCAAGATAATTTCATTCTTCTTAAACCTTCAGATTAGTTTATATGAGGACAGTGTTTTGTGACCTACTGGCCTTGGGTCAGGTGGGGTGTGTGGGTGTCTCTGTACTGAGAAGGAGAAGGGGCCACAGGAAGGGAGCGCAGCACCCCCATGGGGACAGAACTGTGGGTCTCTCTTCACAGCAGAACGGGGAGGGCTGCCGGGCAGCCGTGGACTCCTCGGTGCCCACCCTCCTCCCAGCACCCTCCTCGTGGCAGGACTGTGGCCTCCCACATCCGGGCACACCCCTCGGTGAGGGGGTGGTGCACCATTGCCAGCACCGTCGTCCTGCCGATGTGAGGAATGGGTGGCAGGCAGGTGTCCACAGGAAGCTCTGAGCCTGGCGTGGCCCACACCTTCCTGATGCCCAGGGCCCCTGTTTTTCCACCCCGTCTGGAAACCACTGCTGTGGCTGTGAGGGTGACGGCTGGAAGGGCGGGCGCGGGGCAGGGCTTCGCTGCCAGCGGCTGGGGCTGCAAAGGGGCTCCGGGCGCACGCGCCATCGCAGAACACGGCCACGCTGGCACCGTGGGGGCGATGCCGGCAAGAGCAGCGGAGCTCGGGGCCAAGTGCAAATTGTTTTAAAACACTCAACTGAGCTTGGTTCAGGTGGTGCCAGCAAATTCTGCATTTCAGCGGAGAGTGATTTCGGGCACTTTACTGCTCTCAGCCGATAAGCACGCCACTGTTCACAGAGCCATTCCGCTGTCGTGTAGGAGATGTTGTCGGGGACAGCGTGCCACAAATGCCACCTCATTTGCCAAATGGATTTTAGCTGCTTGTCTCAGAGCCACATCGGACCTTCAAAGCTGCGTGCTTTCATTTTCTCTGTGCAATGGTTTCTCTGCACGCTTAGAACCAACCTGAATGACACTCACCGTAAGCTGCTGAGGGCGCCTAGGTGCGGTCGGGGGTGTGACAAGATGCCTCGCTTCAGGGCGCACCTGGGAAAGACAGCACAGCGTGGGGTGCTCCCGGAAAGACCCGTGGCACCGACGGTGGGGACCATCGGCCAGCAGGAGACAGAGATGGCGTCACCTGCCGCGTAACAAGCACCTACGCCGCCTGGTGCAAATTCAACCCGTGCAGGTACCCGAGCCCGGGGCTCTGCGGGCTGCCACGCTCGATTTAGGCCCTGCTGTCACGGTTCTGAAATTCTTACTGACTACAAGCCTGAAGCCTGTGTTTTCGTTTTGCATCGAAGCTGTTTCCTTTTCTTTCTGGACGCACAGTGGGACTGCGTCTCTCCCTGTCCCCTGTAGTCAGTCAGTCATGGCCAAGTGACCGAGTCTAACCAAAGGAATGGGATGCCCTTCGCATGCCTGGCCCCGACAACCTGGTGCATGAGGCTTTTACACACGCACACGCACATGCGTGCGCACACAGACCCACGAGCTTGGTCCGGGTGCTGCCAGTGAATCCTCGGCCTCAGCAGCGGGCTCCTCGTGCACGCTCACGGCTCCCGCCCAGGGGCGGTGCGGCTGTACACGGGGCTAGGTGGTGCTTCTGGGAGAAGGCAGAGCCGGCCAGCCTCTCCCCTCTGTGGCTAATGGGGATGTGGCCCCCAGCTGACGCTGCAGCCTGTGTGGAAGATGTGACGGCTGGGTCTGTGTCTCTGGATGACTTCCTGCCGCAGAGCTCCCCCCTCCCCCGCCGGCCTCCCCGTCCCAGCCGCTCGGAGCTGCCCACACTCTCACGGGGGCAGACAGGGCAGGCAGGTCTGTGGCTCTGAGCCTTGCCTCTTTTGGGAGACCCCCGGCCGACGCCCTCCCTCCCCAGCCTGCTGGACAGAATTAGGTTCCATTCCTAAACCTCGCCCTGTCCACTCGGAGTGGACTGCTGCCTCGAGCAGCCTGGGTAATAAGGACTTGCTCCTACAGCCCAGGGAAGGGCCTGGCACCCCCGCCCCGAAGTCAGCAAACCTCCGGATTTGGGGTGCTGGGGAACGAGAGAGGACAGCACTGGGAGGCTGTCCACCAAACACCGCTTGCTGTTTTTCCCAGCCCCGCTGACGCGCAACGTTGGAGAAAGCGAAGGTGGTCGGTGTACTGATTTGATATACGTAGAGACTGGGAAACGATTGGCCCAATAACTTTACTGAACACGCTTACCCCCTCACAGCACTACGAAATTTTTTTGGCGGTGAGAGCATTTAAACTCCACTCTCAGAAACTTTAAGTGTATAATACATGTCTTTTTAAAGAAAAACAACAGATACTTGGCTCTAAGCTTTTAGGGACAGAGAGCAGCCCTATCCTTTGTCGATGTCGGAACAATAAATTACCCTCTGTACGCTCCTCGGGGCGGGGCGGAGAAACCGCGCCGGTGACCGGAAGCCCTGCCCGCCGTGGGGTCCGGGTGGGGAACGGGCTCCCAGCACCGACGGGCACAGGCCGTGGCCGCGCGCCTGCGGGGGCTCAGTTTGGGGCCAGCTGTGTTTCCTGTTTCACGTCGGGTTTGTCTGTCGGAAGGGAATGTCAGAGGCTGCAAGGGACTGCCTGTCTGTCTGCCTGTCTGTCTGCCTGTCTGTCTGAGGTGGTGTGGAGCAGAGGGCTGGTCGTTCCTCGTGGGGCAAGAGGACGTGAGGGGAGTGGTTGTGGGCCCCGATTCTGAAGCTCAAGGACATCAGGGCCAACCTTATGTCATTCTCCCGGAGTCCCCCTGACAGGGGCAACATGACTGTCGTAGCCCCGGCTGCCACGCTCGGGGCGGGGTGAAGGTGGGGGGCAAGGAGAGACATCGGGAGCCCTGCTCTGTCCCGTTGTATCAAAAAACCAAACTTTTCCAGTCTCTGCCCCCCAAACACTCCCTGGCTTCGGTTTCGTGGCCAAGCTGAGTGACGCCCCCTCCCCATTCCTTGCCACTGGGGGGCTGGGTAGCGAGGAGCAGGATTCCCAAGACTGGCTCAGACCAGCCATAGCCCCTCATCCCCTGAGGCTGGGCCTACGGCCGCTCCGAACCGAAGCGCATTCTTCTAGCAAGAAGCTGGGGAGGAGTGAATAAAGGAAGACGTCGGTAAGGGACTGGCTCAGAAAGATATGGCGGGTGGGACTTGAACTTTTCCTGGTCAGGAAGAGGGAGGTTCGGGGTCAGGAAGTCCAGGTCAAGGTCAAAGCCCAGCTTGTGTTGAGCTGGTGTTGGCATTCGGAACCCAATCCCGGGTTCTCGCTGCCGACATGCTCCTGCTGTTGGTCCGGGCCCTCCGCCTTTATCGGGGGCTATGAGTCGCTGCGGCAGAGGCCGAGAGTGCGGTCGGTTATCTGCCCGTCAGCTACACCGCCGATAGGAAGGCTGACCTTCCTGTCTGAGTTCTCTGGGCCCAAGCACGGAGTCTCTCCCGCTTTCCCATGGCCGCCCTCTGCGTTCCCTGTCCTTCCTTTGCCCTCCTGTGTCCCAGGCAGCTCCGTCCCCCGGCGTCCCCACCAGCTCTGGGCCTCGGCAGGGATGCTTCTCCGCACGAGTTACCGTAAGCCACACACGTGGCTTAAAACGATCCAGCGAACACATTTTAAAAAGGTAAAAAGAAACACATGAAAATAAATGTAAAACTACATCTTCGTTGATCCACTATATTAACAATGTCATTTCAACATGTAACCCATAGAAAAACTCTGAGTGGAAGCCATATTTTGCCATGTATAATGCGTACTTTTTTGCCCAAATTTTCCTTTAATTTTATTTTATTGTTCAAGTACAATTTTTTATCTTTTACTCCCATCCCATCCCACCCACCCAGCCCTCCCCACCTCCCTCCCATTTCCACCCACCCCTAGTTTTTGTCTATGTGTCCTTTTTACTTGTTCCTGTAAACCTTTCCCCTTTTCCCCTGAAATTCCCCTGAAATTCCCTCCCATTTTTGCCTAAATTTCTGAGGGAAAAATGAGGATGCGTGTTATACATGGGTAGCACAAATTCTGTATCTATGTAAATGTTTTAAATTCTTTTATTTATGCTTTAAAAGTGTAACTCTAGAAAGCAATAATGATATCTGTAAGCAATATAGTACCCCGAAATATGATAATCGGTTTCATAGATGGATAAAAAATTGAATTAAAAAATTAAAGATTTTTTCCCTGAAAGTTTGGGCCAGAAATGTGGGTGCACAGTATACACGGCAAAACACAGCATTTTTTACTTTTGTTCCTGCTATGTCTTTGCGATCTGCTCTGCACTGCACAGTTATGCGTCCTAACTCAGACTGCACAGGGCGGTCACCCATAGCCACGCGTGGGGAGTGGCTGCCGTGTCTGAGGGCACAGCTCCAGCGGACGGACACCACTCTGGCCACGCTTCGTCACTCCTGCCTGCGCAGTGGTAGCGCCTGCAGAGATTTGGCCCCGCTGCTCCAGGTGGGTACGTGGGAGGTCGACCAGAAAGCCCTGGGGCGGTGTGGCAGGGCACCAGGCGCGTAGATTTGTGTCTTTCCCCACCGGGCGTATCGGCATCAGCCGCTAGCCCAGACAGGTCTTCCGGCCTCCCCTGCCTCGGGCTCCTCGCCGGTGGGGAGGGACACCAACATCTGCCTTTTGCGATGCTGAGTGAACAAGAACTCGGACACCTGTGGTGAGCACTTCGGGGGCGGTAGCTGCGCTTGCTTTTTCTCCCTTCGGTTTTGTGGAGATGTCGTTGGCGTACGGCCCCGTGGAAGTTCACGGTGCGCGCAGTGATTTAAAAGTAGGCATTCCGTGAGGCACGCGGAGAACCTGGGACTCGGCAGCATCCCGGCGCCCTAGGGGATGTCACCGCCAGTCACTGCTCCTCCTCTGTCTCCTGCCGGGGAAGTCACAGACCCACTGCCCTAGGGCTTGGTGAGCAAGGGCGCATGCCAAATGAGGGTGGCCCTGCTCCGGGACTTGCTGGCTGCCCTTTGTCCCCGCACAGCCTGGGGCTCAGCTTCCCACGGGAACGGGCGGGCAGCCAGGCCCCATCAGAGCGGGGCGACGCCCCGATGCCCTGCTCCCCCGGGGCCATCCCCGCACACGCCCCCTCCTCTCTCTCCTCCTCTGGCTGCCCACCCGCTTCTTCCTCCAACGGACCGTCTTGGCATCAGGTTGTTGAAGCAATGGAAACCAAGTGTTTCATGGTCATGCCCAGTTTTGAAAACGAAACCCGGGCGCAATAAGCCAGGCACCCGGTGACAGGGAGAACAGCAAAGGCTGACTTTATTGAAAAGCTCCTTTGTGGTGTCAGGCAGGAAGTAGAATGGCTTTAAATGGCAAACATTTCTCAATCATGTAATGCACCAGTAATCTTGGCATTCTTTCTCTTCTGTCCCCCTTAAAGAAAACAGTGGGGACCGGAGAGCACCCGGCCCGGAGAGGGGGAGGGGACTGAGTCAGGGCAACGTCCCAGAGCCGCCTGCGGGCTGGCCCTCGCTTCCGTGAAGCCTTCCCGGAGGTCGGGGGTCGGGGGTAGACGGTGGGGAGGGAGGCACGGGCCTTGCCCTGCTGAGCCCCGGCTGCCTGCTCACTTTTCACTGGTGTCACCGGCCAGCAGGCTCTCTCAAATCTGTCCCCATGGGAAACATCGTGTACACATGTCTAACCTCGGACTGTAGTTAGTAATTCCGCTTCTGGGGAGCGTGAAACCCCGATTGTCACCTACGCCATCTGTTTCTCTTGCCCAGTGTCCTCACCCTTATTTCTAGAGTAACTTTGACTCTTTGCACAGAAAATAAAACCCCAGAGAAGCACAACTGGTTAAGTGTTTCCTTGAAAAAAAACAACTGCACTTTCTTATTGAGTATCACACCAACAGAAATGAAAGGGGAAGCCGGAAGATCAAGGCCACCGATACACTCTTGCTTAGTTGCACTTTTTAAGACTTATTTATAGATGTCACACAGGATATGGCACATGGGAGGCCTTCAGTAAACTCTCCTTAATTGATTAAAACACAGAAATATACTTAAAGATCTTTAAGGGAATAGGCACACTTTTTAAAATAGCAGTGGATTTTAATCAGTAGCAAAAACGGCACCAGGTGGAGTCTTGTTGAGTAAGACCCAAAGTCTGGCTAATATGAAATAGCTCTTAAATGTCCTGCTTTTAGGGTCTCCCCTAAAGATTCTCAGAATGGTGTCCCCTGAGCACCGACCCTGTGCACGGTTGTCCCGTGTCAGGGTAAGAGACAGGTCTCGAGATGTGGCCGGAACTCCCCTTTCTGGACTTTCAATGTCATCTGCTCTCATCCCATCCCCCACTTCTCCCTCTGGCAAAACTCCCCGTCCTTGAACCCCCGAGGGGCAGGGCTGGCTCTCCTGCCAGCAGCCCCTGCCTCTGCTGTAGCGCTGGCCCCAGGTAAGATCATTGCTCACATCGCTGGTGTCTGTCTTTCCCACCTGAGCCCCACAAGGGCACAGACGCAGAGTCATTCATTGTCATGTCCCAGCAACTCCCACGGTGTCTGTAGGTAACGGATTCCCATTCGCTGGGTGGATGAATGAAGACCAGCTCTATTCCTTGGGGTTCCAAGTTATTAACTCAGTTGGTTGGTGGTGTTCTTTGCAGCGTATTTCTAGTCTTGCTTCCTGGAGGTCCCTGTTCTCCCTAAGATGGATGACGAATCCAGGCTTCTCACCTTGCTGAAGGTTAGTCCTGTTTCTAAAGCCCTCTCCTGGGCTCCTTTGAGAGGCTTGCGTGTCTCCTGTGCCCCGGGGGAGAATCCTAGGTGAGGGGTTGGCAAGCGTGGCTGCAATCCAGAGGAACTTACCCTTGAAGGTAAATGAAAGGGCATTGTGTCCCTTCTCTTTCAAGTCAATTCCAGTCATTGTCCTGAGTTTGGCAGGGGACCGCAGGCTGGGAAAACGTGATCTGCCCTGAACTCTCACGGCCAGAGGCAGCCTGTGATTTTCCCGCCCCGCTCTTCCTGCTCGAATGTACTTGAAGCCACCTCTGGGCCGTGGAACGGGCCTTCGGCAAGGCCCCCCCACCCCGGCCGGCAGGGGCCAGCGTTCAGCGGGGCTGTGCGGCTCTGGTTTTAGGCAAGCATTCTGGAAGCCCGGACACCCCCCGGCTGCCTTCTCGGGGTGCCGTCGCAGCGCCGTGCTGAGCGGGGGCTACCTGTGCAGCCCCGGTGGAGCGCGCTGGCTCGCACTTGTCCGGAAAGTGCGCACGGGGCCGTGGCCGGCCAAGGTGCTTCCCGGTCTCCGAGACCCTGACCACGCTGACGCTCGCCCGGCCGACGGTTCCCTGTTTGTTAAAGCCAACCGTTAAAGGGAAGTGTTTGTCATCTCAGCACCTGGTTTCAGGAACAAAGTCTTCACCTCGCTGCTGCCACCGAATGAGCCATTTCAAAACAACCTTTGTTCAGGGACTGAAAGAGCTGAGTAACTGGGCAGCCAGCCGGGCTCTCCTACCAGCTGGGCCCTGGGCGGTGGGGGCAGGGATTTCAGGTGAGCTGAGCTTTAGCAGTTGCCATGGAGACTATCAATCATTCGATGGAGCCTGCCAGGAGGGGGTGGGGTAAGAAACCACAAGAGAGCCAGCTGCTCATGAACAGTTTGCTAGCACCTAATGCTGACAATCTGGGCTTAAGCCATGGAAGGTGGTTATGTGGTGCCAGGGTCCTGGAAGCAGAGGGAAGCTAGACATCCACACTTCCCTGGGAAATGCACCTGATGTACGCATCAGAGGCCTCGGGATGCTCTGGGGGCGCTCAGAGCCTCACCCCAGTTTTGTGTGTGTGAGTCGGGGCAGGGGTTCTCTTTACCCCGTTTGCCCTGCTGGGCCTGTGTCAGAGCTTGGTGGCCGCGGGGTTTCCTGGCTACGGTGGGGCCTCCGATGCTGCGGTTTTCTGGTTTGAAGCTGGGCAGTAGCTCACTCCAGTGCGGGTCCTCAGTCTGGTACCTGCTCTCCGGACCTACCGTGGGCTAACGGCTTTGCCACATCGCCTCCATCAGTTCTCACGAACCCTTTGTAAAGGTGGTTGCTGGTGCCCTCGCTTACAGATGAGGAAATGAAAGTCCAAAAATGGAAAAAACCTCTTCAAAGCCACAGGGCGCAGACCTGTCGGAGCAGGGACGTGGCAGCAGCTGACGGCGAGTACCCCGTTCTCACAGCGCGGCCCCCGCCCCACCTCGTCTTGCCTCGCCTCTCCGTGCACCCCCTCCCTGGGGTCACCCCTTCCTGAGAAGGGCCGTCCAACTTGTCTCACCTGAGAGCACCCGGGGCCCCAGGCTCCGGCCGCCCCAGGCTCCAACAAGGGCCCGGTCCATCGGTGTCTCGAGCTGACCCCGGCGTCGGGGGAGAACTCCTGTCGGAAGGAAGCTCAGGATTGGGACTTTGCAAAGCACCTGAGGACAGAACTCCGTGGAAAGATCTGCACCTTGGGTGTTTTTCTGGGCCCTTGGCAGGCTGGTGAGCCCAGGAGCTCCGGGCACGGCTGTCTGACCGGGTTGGAGGGCTCTGCCCTGACCTGAGGTGTGTCCAGCTGCCCCGGGGAGCGGCCCGGCACTGCCTGGTTAGCCTGGGGCTCCTTGACGTGACCTTGTTCCCCAAGGGGAGACCTCAGATTCCACGGACCGGCTGGAGCCGGCCAGGGTCCGGGACCCTTTCCGTGGCTGCCGTCTGCCCACGGCTCTCTCCGGGGACCCAGGCGCAGCCGTGCCCCCGCAGGGCTCTCTTAGGAGGTGGAGAGCTGACAAGCCAGAGAGCGGCCTCCAGTTCATCGCCCCGTGACAGCACCTGACTGCACCTGTGGCCCGACGGCGCCTCTGTCCTTGTGGCCCGACAAGTGACGACGTTGCAGGAGGGGCTGTGGCGGTGCCGGTGGCACTGGCGAACCTGGCTTCTCCAGGACTGTGAGCGGAAGTCCTGTCTCCTCAACCTCACACTGCGCCTCTGCAGAACGAGATAGTAATGGGCACGCGGCCCGGGAAGGAGCACGGCGTGTTCGGCCCCTGCCGCCAGGTAGATGCTCCCCCGGAAGCGGCTGCGGCTGTTACTACTATTAATATGTGTAATATGTAACAGTGTCAGCAGAGAACCCCAATTCCGCGAGGCCCTTCTGAGCTCACAGAGTCGGAGGGCTCACCTTCGACGCCCCCTTCTTCCTCACCTGCGATAGAAAGAATCCCGGCTTCTCTCCCTCCCGCAGCCCTGGGCTGGGCCGGCCACAGCGTCCACTGGACACCTGCCTTGTCCCGTGTCTGAGTCCAGTCTGTGTCCGATCGGCCTGTCGGGCCGATGCTCACGGAGGTCACAGGCTCAGGCTGGTTAGGGTTGGAGCTGGGTTTGAACACCGACCCGTGTCTGGTCTCCCAGGGAAATGGGGAAAACGCGCCAGGCGCCACGCTCTAGGCGCCCACATGAGGGGTCCTCTCCCGCTTCTGCTCAGCGGCGGGAAGGAGCGGGTCGGCTCCGGGGAGCGGGACAGGCCTCTGCGTCCTCAGCACGCGGCAGGCGTGGCAGGGAACGCCGGACTGGCCGGTCCCCGTCGGGGCCGGGCGCGGTGCGGGAGCAGCCCCGGCGGTGGGGGCGCCGCAGGTCCCGGGCAGAGGCCGGCCTGGAGGAAGTGCGCACAGGTTAGCGGAAGTGGGAGCTGTTTCTGGCGCAAAGGATGTGGCTCGAGGCAGTAACGAGAAATGAAAGTCAGGGGGGAAGTACAGGCGGGATCCTAGGTGCCTCGTGGACAGGGAAGTGGCTTTGTTGCAAAGGTGCCAGGAGAACTCGGTGCGGGGGGCTGGAGGCTGAGCGCCAGGGTGGGCGTGGGGCCCTTCTCCTCCCACGGCTCCACTGAGGGGCGCTGGGCCTGAGGGCCAGCCGGAGACAGAGGTTGGGGGGCCTCGGGGGTCTGGGGGGAACGCCGACAGGCCACTCTGGAGGGGAGGTTGAGCTTCTGAAGGCGACAGAACCCCGAGCCCAGAGGCCCAGCTGGCTGCCCTGTGCTCCTGTTTGTTCCCCGGGCGGCCCGGCCCTGGCGCGTGGGGGGCAGCCCCGGCTCCCCGAGGTTGAGGAGCGTGCAGTCTGCCGTCCTTTCAACGCCGACGGCGCACTGGGCTCCACGGGGACGAAGCGGTTTCATCCTCCCCACAACACACGTGTCCCAGAGATGGGCAACCGGGAGTCACGGGACCGAGGCCGCTGGTCCGGCGGCAGAGTCCCGCGGGCAGGCTGAGCGCCAGGGCGCTCCGAGGCCGGCGTCAGACCCCTTCTGCTGAGCTGCTAGTTCACACTCAGCTCTCGCCCGGACGTTGTTCTGCCTGCGAACAAGGTGCAGGGTCAGGGGCCATTGTGGGGCGCGGGCCAAGGGTCCCTTCGAAGATCCTTGTCTCTGGGAGCACGTATACCCTGCGATTTTAGGGCCCCGCGGACCCTCCGAGGTGCGTCTATGAGCCTCTCAATGGCCGTGGGCCCAGCTCTGGAGCTCCTGAGAGAAGGAAAAGGAGGCCAGGAGACGTCAGGAAAGAAAGAGCCCTGTGCAGAAACATTTAAAAATGGAAGACGTGGTTGTGGGACCTTGAGTGACCAGTCAATGTCCCATCTGTCACGTGCATGAGAAGACACATGGCTCGTTGGAACAGCCCACAGGTAGACAGACGTGTTCCGGCCGCAGAGACCAACATAGAAAGCAGCTTAAAGCAATGCGTGGGGAAGCTTCCGTGGCAGCCTCGCCGCCCTGTCCTTTGACATGTGACAGCGCCCTGTCCCTCTCCCGCAGGGTGGTCTTGCGCTCCCACAGGCCCCCGGGACTCAGCGGCCAGGCAGTGAGGCTGTGCGCGTCTGCTCAGGAGGACCTGCGTCCCGTCGGAATGTTCTTCCTCGTGTGCATTCTACTGACCCCGCCGTCCACGCTCTGCCCCTTTGAGTAGCCCGTGCGGAGGCTCCGGCACGAAGAAGCCCGGGCTACCGGGACCGTTCCGCCCGAACCTCCTGCTCGGCAGGGGGGAACCCGAGGCAAAGGGAGTTTGCACCGACAGCCTCAGCGCCACCTGCTGAGCCGGTGGCAGCGCCAGGATGAGAATCCTGGTGTCCTGACTTCCTCCAAGGCTCAGGCCACTGCAACCTCTCTGTCCCACAGCCTCGTCAATACGTGCCTGTGACATGTGTGGCCACCTGGGATTTTCCTCTGACCGCACTACCTCCGTCCGTCTGCTCCAGAGCCCCGGCGGTGTGGGGGGGGTCGTTGGTCATGTGAGGGAAGGCACAGACGCGTGGCTGGCTAAGAGACCCTGCCCTCAGGCTGAGGGCCATGGCCGTGGTCCGAGGAAGGGGTCTGGGGCAGGGATGGACAGGTAAGACCTACCTCTGCTGCTGCGGATGGGGCCTGAAATAATGGCCACAACCACCCCAGGGACTGCAGGTCGGGTCCCGGGGGCTAGAAAGTTCTGGAGGCAGGTGGGGAGGGGAGGGGACGCCCGTGGCCCCAGAGGAAAGGCCTCCATGCTCTGCCTCATGTGGACCCCGGGTAGACGGAAAGGTGGCTTGGTGGGAAAAGAGGAACATGGTTAGTGGGTCCCGGTGTGGGGGAGACCACTGGCGGGGGAGGGGCCGTGGCTGTCCACATCGAGAGGCACCTGTGGGAGCACGTTTGGCCCGGGCCCTGGGGGACGCCGAAGGCAGGGTCTCCACACGCAGGTTCCTCAACCTCGGAGGTTGGTGCGGTGAGGCCCAGTTTAGCTGCCTAACCTTGGGCACCCTGCGCCTTCAGACACTTCCTCCTTTCGATGGGGTCGAAACTGCCTTGAAAGGGCCGCAGGCCGGTGCTCTCCGGGCCGGCCTGGCCCGGCGGGGCGGCCCCGTCCTCCGTTCTCCGAGCCTCGGTTTCCTCGCTGGCCCAACGGAGCCGCTTCTGGCCTGCAAGAAAGGGGAAGAACCCGCTCGGAGAGTTAGACTCCGACTCCAGCTGGGGGCCAGGGAGCCTGGCGCTGCCGCACTTGCGCTGGCTGCTGTCAGGTCACAGCGAGGTCACGTCCGAGGATGCGCTTGTTTCCCGAGGGAGAAGGCACCTCGGAAGCTGTGGGAAGGGACCCGGGGAGCTGACACCGAGGTCCGCCCGCCGCGGGGAGCGCCTAGTGCGGGACCTCTGCCTCGGGCGCCCTGTTATGGAAACCAGCGTGCCTCGAAACAGGACGCACCCAAATCGTCAGCCACTGTCCCCACGTTCCCTCTGAGGTCGCCCAGCAAACCTCTGATGACAGTTTGGCTTCTGTGTCATTTGCCTACTCGGAGCACGTTTGGCTGTGGGAGTGCGTGCTGGTGTCCCTGGCGGCCCTCGTTAGTTTGAGCAATAAATGACCCAGCAGCACCCGGGCTTGGGCACGTCGGTTTCCTCAGGTCAGTGAGCGTGGGTCAGGGTGGCTCCCGCCGGCACAGCCCGGGGCCACACCCTCCCACGACCCCCTCCCAGCTCCCAGCTCTGGCCACTGCCGGTCGGCGTGGCCCACACTCCCGGCTCAGAGCCAGTTTAAACCCCCTAGGGATGGCCCTGGGCCCCTACTCAGCCTCCACAGCTTCTTGCTACTTCAGGTAACGAGGGGTACTGCACCCACAACCTGAGCCCAAAGGTCTGCTGGCACCCAGAGATGCTGGCTGAGTGAATGACTCCATGTCTGGAGTTACGTGGAAAGAAAACAGAAGGCGAGTCTCTGTCATTAGAGGGCACTGGGGGGCCCTACCTGAAGACGGTGGGGAGAGCAATAGGCTGGGGTTCGGGCTTCCAGACTCGGCTCTCCCTCGGATTCGCTGCGTGGTCGTGGGAATGACGACAGGGTGCCTGTTCATCGAGTGAGGCCATCATGGGTGGGAGGTGCCATGTCACGCAGTTTTCAGACCACACCAAACGTTAATGGACAAATTCAATGCAACTCCCGAAACTTGAACAGAGAACCCCGACATTATCAGGCAAGAGAAAAGGCCCAGAACCAGACAAGAGAATTTTAGCGGAAAAGAATGTGGTGTGAGGGTTGCTTTCCAAATATGAAGACTTATTAAAGAGCTGCTGTAATTAAGTGAGTGCTTTGAGGCCAGAGTAGAATGTGGATCAATTGAAAAGACCAGAAAAACCTAAAAACGGATCCATATGGGAAGCTGGTCGAGGACAGAGGTAGAATTATAAGTTAGTGGGGACGGATGGGTCTGCCACTTGGGACATTTGGTTATCTACATGGGGAAACGGTTCAATTAGGTCCTTAACTCACAGCATATGAAGCGGTCAATTCAGGTAGATTAAAGGCTTACATGGGGAAGTGGAAATTAGCATCGGGGCGGGGACGAATCCTAAACAAGGCACAAGACACAAAAGCCATAAGAGAAAGATTTATAATGTGATACTGAAATGAGAATCCCTGTGCAATAAAGATAAAGACAGCCCTGTGTGGAGGAATATATTTGCAACAAATACAACCAATAAAGGACAAGGGTTATGGGTAGAACGCCAGTGCAGCAGCTCCTGAAAAAATTAAGTGCAGAGTTACCGTACGGTGCAGCAATTCCATTTCTGGATGTATGCCCACAGAAATCGAAAGCAAGGACTCAGATATGTCTTTGTACAGCCATGTTCGTAGCTGGGAAGTCTTCAAAGGGTGGGGATAACCTAAGCGT
Source organism: Trachops cirrhosus (assembly GCA_028533065.1). NCBI lineage: Eukaryota > Metazoa > Chordata > Mammalia > Chiroptera > Phyllostomidae > Trachops > Trachops cirrhosus. The sequence goes on from CM052543.1 coordinate 145,578,376, forward strand.
CCGTCAGTGGCTGAGTGGACCCACAAATTGTGCTGTACGCACAGCAGACTGCTACTCGGCTTCAGGAAGGAGGGACATTCTGATCCACGCTGGAACACGGGCGAACTTGGAAGATGCTATGCTAGGCGAAGTGAGCCAGTCACAAAAGGACAGGCATTTGTGTGACTTCACTCACGCTAGGCGCTTAGAGACTCAGGGTCACAGACACAGGGCGCAGCGTGGCGGCTGCCGGGCCTCGGGGAGCAGGGTGGAGAGTCGGTGTTTCCTGGGGGCAGGGTTGCTGTCTGTGCACTTAAACCTCGTTAAAATGGTAGATTTTACGTTATGTGCATTTGACCACAACCGAGAGAGAGATGAAGTACTGATACGTGTCGCCACGCAGACAGACTGTGAAAACAAGCCGAGTTAGAGAGGCCAGCTCCGGAAGACCGCAGGCGGGATGGCTCGGTTCTCAGGAGCGTCCAGAGCCCGCCCCCTGCAGGGCGAGAAGGGAGACCCGTGTTGCCCTGGGCTGGGGAAACGGGGAGGCTGGGGGTGATGGCTACCGTGTGCAGAGATTTTTTTGGGGGGCGACGAACAAAACATTTCTAGAATTCTAACAATTGATTCCAAGATTGATTGGGGCAATGGGTGCGCAACTCCACGAAGGTGCTAACAGCCGCTGAATTGTACTGCACACCCCGAGTGAGGGAGCTGTGTGGCGTGTGAGTTATAGCTCAATAGAACTGTTACAAAAAAGGTGAAAAAAAGAGCATTTAAATAACTCTTTCAAAATAAAGAAAGGCAAACAAGGAAGAGAAAATGGGCAGAGAATGGGCTTAGGGAGTGGACGGAGGGGAAAGACAGTGAACAGATCAGAAGCAGCCCCACCCTGGGGGAACCCGGATCAAAGCCGCACTGAGAGTCCGTCTCGCACTCATCGGATGGGCGAAGAGTCGAGTCTCCTGAGATCCGACATTGGGGCTGGCGTGAAGCGACAGGATCGTGACACGCCACGGTGTGGAAATGCAGATCGGAAATGCAGACCCTGGGAGGCCGTTTTGCAGAATCTGCATGCGTGGAGAGGGGCACGCTCTGATGTGCTTCTCACCCCTGCGACTGGGGAGCTTCCTGCAGAAACCCCGAGGCAGCACGGTGGAGAAACTGGGAGACACCGAGGTCTATCCCGGGCTGAGGGACAAACCGGCGGCCGTCCAGCCGCACAGCGGAATACCACCGCACAGCAGCTGAAATGCGCTGTGTGTGTGTGCACTGCACTCGCGCCAGTGAGTCAGACAAAATATTAAGTGAAGAAAGCTAGTTATCAGAAACTTGGTGCCGTTTTATGACGTTTGTGAGCGGGCAGTACAATATTTGCATGGTTTATAAAAAGGACCTCCACTGCATCTGTGTTGTTTATTTAAAATACCCTTTTTCGAGGCTGTCCTTTCAGGGACGGTTTCTGTCATCCGTTACTAGGGAAGGTTCCCCGAATGTGTGGGGTACCCACAACCACGAGGAGGCCGCCTAGAAAAAAATAATAAAATTCTCCTTCTCCTTCTCAAACGGAGGTCTGAAGGAAATGTCGAAACGTTAAGAATGATTCGATCTCACGGGTACTTCTATGGTTGTTATATTACTAGTCTAATTTGCTGTGTGTTTGAAATAGTTTATGATTCAAAAGCCACGAGCAGGGCCCATAACGGACGTGCATTATTTTGGAGAGTCTCTGCTTCCTCACCTTTCATTCGCGGGAAGCCAGACAGGAAGTGTGCTGGCCAGAGGGTGAGGGGCCACCTCTAGGGTCCCGAGTCGCCCTCTCCCATCTGTCACACAGTGGACACTGAGCTGCGTCCACAATGTGAGCGTGGGGGTGGGGGGTCCTCTCCCCGGGCTCATGCCTGGCAGAGTGCGCCGCAGCGAGGGCTGCTGAGTGGGCGCCCGGCCGCCAGCCCCACCGGGAAGGGAAACGTGGACGATGACCTGCAGAACTGCGTGGGGTCTAGAGAAATGAGCCCCTGAAACCTTGGGGGCTCTGCCTGTGGGGGGCAAAGCCACCCTCATCAGCCGGCCCGCTTCTGCCCGTCGTTCCAGAGGCAAACGTAAACCCACACGCCCAGGGCCCGCTCGGTAGGGCTGTTTCCTTCTTCTCTTTTCATTCTTTAAAAGTACACAGTGCGCGTGTCTGAGCGCGCTGTAGGCTGACTCGATGCCCAGGTACCCAGGGAAGCGATGAGTGTGGCCAGTGAACACGCCCCTCGCATCGGTGACACGCGCCTTCTGTGAGGGGGGCGCCTGAAATCCAGTCCCTCGGGACATTTCCAGCGTTCGAGGGTGTGACCCACGGTAACGTCCCTGCTGGACGTGGGTCTGGGCGCATCCCTCCCACACCACCGCAACTCCGCCCCTCCGCCGGCGTCTCCCCATCCCCCCGCCCCTCCCCGGCAACCGCTGTTCCACTCTCCGCTCCCCTGCATTCGGATTTCTCAGATTCGATGGATCAGCGAGGCCACGTGATCTCTTGCCTCTGCGTTTGGCTTATTCCACTCAGCTGGCTGTTCTCCAGGGTCATCTGCGCCGTGGCCGAGGGAGGGTCTCCTTCTTTAAGGCCGAAGAGTATTCCGGCATGCACTTCTGCACTAACGTCTCCGTCTGTGCGTTCTCGGAAGATACCTCCTAAGCACCTGTGCAGCCACAGCCTCTCTTTAGTGTGACTGTGATGATCGCCACGGAGTGGCGCTCGTCACAATGCCACCTGCGCCTCTCTCCCGGAAAGGAGAAAACTCCCTTCTGTTCAGGCAAGGCGGGAAGGAGGCGGCGCCGCGGGGCTGAGCCGAGACGCTGGGCTCCCGAGACTAGGGGCGGACAGAACGAGCGACTGCTGCTATGTTGCTGACGTGACTCTTTCCCTGCGGTGGGCAAGGGGGCGCTGCCGGTGACAGCCGTGCGAGGTGGGGGGCGGTTTTGCGGGGATTGGTAGTGTGCGCACGCACGTCGGTGAAGAGAGAGAGCAGTGGCTTCCCTCTCACGCTGAATTATTTGTTGTAATCGAGCCCACGGGAGGTGCGGCTGGGTGTCTGTGGCATTGCCAGGGAGCCCATGACCTGCTCCTTTCTGGTTCCCAGGGCCCCCCTGGGCATGGCCTCAGCGGAGTGTGGAGCGCCAGGAAAGCCTGCAGCGCTTCCACGGAGCCCTCGCCCCATTCCTGGGCGGACAGGGAGTTTAAAGCCTCCACCCGAGCCACCGAGGGCCGGGCAGGAGGTCTCCGAGTGTCCACAGTGTCAGGAGCGCGTTTGCTTGGCCTCCAAGGAATGACTGAGAATACGCCCCGTGTAGCGCTGAAAACCTGGAAATAGAGCCCAGTGAGTGTAGCTGGGAAGAGTGTGACAATATTTTCATAATATGGACTCTGTGCAAAAGTTTGCTCTCAGCTGAGTAAGTAGGACTAGTGAAAGGTTTAATGTGCATTTATTGAGCACCTAGCGATCGCCGAGCTGAATAGCGAGGCAGCGTGGATGCACTGGGAGATTTTCTTTTCAGCCCACTGGAAGTCGAGTCCCTTTTTCATCACGTCTGTCGGGCTGAACAGTCAGATGGGTTCTAAACTGGAGTGAGAAGGTCTCAGTGTTTGGCCCAGTCGTATTAGAAATGTTACAGTGGTGGAACGCTTATTTCCTGAGGTGCTTTTGGGAAACCGGTCCTTTTGGGTGGCCTTTGACAACACCCCAGTGCTGTGAAGCTTCATTTGAGAGGGGCGGAAATCTCCCACTCTCCTGCCTTCCCACCCGGGGAGAGGGTGACAGACCGCAGAACGGGAGTATAACGCAGCTTTTAGTGTTAAGATACTACGTGGAAAAGATTTCTGTGGCTTCACCTCCCATTGGAAAAATACCCTATCCGTGGGCGAAATGATTCAGTAGGACTCTGACTCTTGACCACCCCACGGGGAATTTTTCTCTTGTGGAAAGTCACACGGCAGAGGGCTGTCAGATGGCAGGTGGGGACCGACCGAACAAGGGGCAGTGCCCGCCTCGTGCAGCTGGACAGTCCCATTGCCAATGGCCCCGGACAGCCCCGCTGAGGCAGGTGGACAGCCTTCCCCATGGCCTGGTGGCCAGGACACACTGGCCGGGCTGCTTTATATGGTGGAATCAGTGTCAAATCCACGGAGAAGCCATAAGGTGTGACAGAGTGAAAACTCGGGGTTGAAAATGCAGAGTCTTGTCCCCCGTTCGTTCTTCGACCTTAGCAGTTCACGCTCATCTCTTCCCTAAGTGGGTGATTTGAATGCAGCTCGTCACAGGATTTTTTTCTTTTAGTCTCTGTGGTTCCTTTTATGCAGCTTCCCCCGCCCCTTCCAACTAGATGCAGAGGTGTGGCTTTGGGACACCAGGCGTCTCTCTGGGCTCATCTCAGCCGCGGTCTCCGGAAAGGGCCGCCGGAGCCGCCGGGAGCAGGCCGGACGGGGCGGTCTCCTGGTCCGACAGCGGCCTGACTCCTGTCCAGTGGGTTTGCGATGCTCCCTGACTTTGACCTGTGTTGTCTTGGCTACCCTTACACAGCATTCCAGCTGGTGGCAAAGTCACCTGGGCGTCTTGTCTGGCCCAGCTCCCTGTGCCAGAGTGGCCCCCGAGTGGCCTCGAACTTGGGGCTCCTGAGTGTGGAGGAGACGCCGCCCCCCAGGAGACGGCTGGGCCTTTGCGTCCTGTGGCCTGGCTTCTACCTTGCCCCAGGGGCGCACCCAGGCCTTCTCCGGGCCCCGCCCTGGAGTGCACTTGTTTATGTATTCCGAACGCTTCCAGGGCCTCCTCCCACACGAAACTCTGGTCCCCGCTTCTGGCTCTCCGGCCTGACCTGCGCGCCCCTCTCCTTTGCCCACGGCCCCCTCCCCTCTGGCCTCCCAAACCCCGCCCTCTTTTTGTTCCTGCCCTGTCCACACGTGTCTCGTTGTTCTCCGCGCTCTCCTGCTGGGTTTCATCAGCAACGCCATGTCTCAGTTTTTGTTTCCAGGCAGCTCCTCCCCCTCTCCCCGGCCCCTCAGCCCCTGGGCTCCAGGCCCCGCTGGGCTTTCCTGTGGCCCCTCAACCCGAGCCCTGCCCCACCCTTCCCTCCAGCAGCCTCCCTCCCGCCTGCCGGTCACTTTCCCCCAAGTGCCCGTCTTTTCTCGCTCTGCTCATCACTGTCACCGCACTGGCCCCGCCGCAGCCCTCGGCAGGGACCCCGGTTGTCTCAGCCCTCCAGTCCATCCTGACCCCTGCAGCTCTCATGGGGTCTCCCAAAAGGAGCGCCCCTCTTCCCGGCCTGGCTTTTGAACATGATGAGAACTCAGGCAGTGGGTGAAGGTGAAGGATGTGGCTCGGCGTGGGCGGGGGGCACGGGGCCTTTCGGACGGAGGTCAGTTGGAGATGACCTGGCCACCCAGTGCCCGCAGCACCAGCCTGGGGCAGGAGGGTGCCGATGGATGGAGTCCCCCCCAGGTGGGGCCGACAGCCCCGGGCAGCAGAGAGAACTCCTGTCCTTCTGAAAGAGAAGGGAAGGGAAGGGCGGAGCCGAACCAAGCTTGGCCAGCGATGTTCCCTAAAACGCCAGCCACAGAGTCGTCTCCAGTCTCAGGTGGGCAGTTGGAGAGGCTGCAGGAAGGAAACGTGAGGAGAGGGGGAGCGGTTTTCCGCCTTAGGACCGACTGATCTTAGTAAGGGCGAGTGCTGATGCTCTGGTCTCCTTCAGATCCTGTTTTTATAACCTCCCCAACCTTCTCCTGCAGAGGAAACAGCCCAGCACCCCGAGTTTTGTCTAGACTGGTCAGAGTTCGACACATCGGTCTTGAGGTGTTTCTTCTTTGTCTACATTAAATTGGAGCCACTGAAAGTCCCCAGAGGCCTCCAGGGCAAGGTCACCTGCCGTAGCAGTCACTACAGGCCCGTGGCCACAGCCAGGCTCCCCGTGGCCACTCCACGTGACGAAGCAGAGTTAGGGACACGGGAGACATGCTGCCTCATCTATTCTCGAGCGTCAGGAGACCTCGCCAAACTGACCGAGGCAAGCAGGGAGTTGAGCGGGTCACGCCACCAAGGAGTCTCCTCCGCCTTGCTCCCTCCGTCTCGGCTCGAAGATCACCATGAGGGGTCGGCGTCCCTTCACGGCTCTCCTTGCTTGGGCCACGTTCATTTCCAGGCCCCAAGTAGTCATGACGTGGCTCATGGGAGTGACAGCCCAGTACCCTCTAAAAGATGGTACGTAGCAGTGACAGCCTGCCAACCCCAACATCTTTTCTCCTCATCTTGGGGGAGAAGGAGCCAGTCGGCTTTCTGCAGAAATCAGACACCAGCCTGGCTTTCTCTCCTGACCTTTCTTGGCCTGACCCTTAGGCCACGTGCCCATTTGTGACCTGGCCACTGTGGTCTGGGCGAGGGAAGGCTCTGAGTAGCTTAGCTCCGCCCACCGAGCATGCGGAGAGCGACTCATTAAGGAGCCTCGTTCTTCCAGAGCGAGCGGGAGGCTGTGTGTGCCTTGGGAATCGCGTGCTGGGCAGGGCCGGGGGCAGGAGAGCGGCAGTGACCGTCATCCCGAAAGCAGGTCTCTCCCGCCCCACCACGCTTATCAAGTCATCGGGACACTTGGTAAGATGTGGGTGTCTCGGGTGTGGCCTGAGACTCAGTTTGTGAGGAGCTCCTGGCTATGCCAGGCCCAGACCTCACAGCAGTAGAACTCTGTGGTACCTGAGGTCACACGTCAGCAGATGACAGAGCCGTGGTTGGAGTCCCCGTCTGGCTGGCTCCTCAAACGGGGGCTTTCTGCCTCCGCCTCCCTCTCTGCCGCCCCCTGCCCCCTGCCCCCGACGCAGACTCCCTTTTCCTCTGAGCCGCACCTGCATTTTCTGTTTCTCTCACAGTACCGCCATCCATGTCTCATTCCGCTTCTTCGGGTCAGTGGGACAAGGCCTGGCAAGTAACCGTGGCTCCCCCCTCCCCCCTTGACCTTCTCAGCCAGCCTTACGGGAGTGAGGTCAGGGCAGGGTCCCTCCCCCAGCGGTGGTGGCAGACGCCTGCTCGGTCACGAAAGGACTCCCTGGGAGACTGGCGTCGGCGGGAGAGTGAAGGAACCAATCATCCAGGACGTGGAAGCCCTCCTGGGGTTCAGCCTCCGCCTGCTCCTCGTGGGCAGGACCCAGAAAAAGGGAAAGACACGGAGACAGGGGTCCTGCCCACGACGAGCCAGCAGGGAGACCAGAATAACCCACTGGAAACCTCGGAACGAGACCAGACAGCCTTATAATTAAATGCTAATCTGCAGGCCAGAAGTGACGTTGGATTGCAGGGGGAGGGCTTCGGGGGAACCTGCGTGGCTAGCAGGACTGGGGAGAAGGGGGGACGTGAATTGCGCTGTGAAAGACGAGCAGGTTTGGAGGAAGACAGAGGGCATTTCAGGCCAGGAAAACAAATAGCTCCAAACACGGCCTCTTCGTGTTCGAGGCACAGAACGTCTCTGTGGCGGTGTTTGTGTTGGGCGCTCCGCCGCTGCCAGAGGTGACTCGATATTTGTTCAGACTGTAAAATAAATCGGCCCATGACATCAGGTGTGAGGGGCCTCGCTCGGGCGGCGAGTGGGTGGGGAAGGTCTAGCTCTTTTGCAAGCTTTTTTTAAAAAAACTGAATGGCTATTTCAATGAATCACAATTAAATTGAAAACTGGAAATTAATTCAAGGTCTTAGCTCAATGAAACCTAAAAGTCTGGGGGCCTTGGACCTCAGACCCTGGGGGGAAGGCAGCGAGGAGGGACAGGGACAGCCAGCGATGGCTTTGTTCACTCTTTGATGTATCTGTCCGTGCCCTCGGGGAGTACCGTGGGCCTCGCAGACTGCAGCTTTTATTTACTTTGCGCCGCTGCACATTTTGAGGGGACTGGGGGTGGGGGGCAGTCCTGTTCTTCGGAGGTGACTCCCGGGCTGTGTGAGGCTCAGAGGAAGCGTTGGTGCAGTCCCCGCCCCCAGGCCCACTGGTGTTGACCCGGAGGCTCTCAGAAGGTGGGGCTCATTGGAGAGGAGGGGAGAGCGGGAGGCAGGAGGGGATTAGGAGTGAAACAGCAGTCGGCTCTCAAGGATATCCAAGGGGAAGAGGGTGTCCGAGAGAACAGCACCAGAGGCTCTTCTTGTACTTGGGGGTCTGGCTAGAAATGTGTGCCAGGCACTGGCCGTGGGCCAGAAGCGGTGCTGGGACCACCCCTGTTCCTGAACAGGGCGGCCCACCTCTCTGATGTATGGAGTGTTCAGAGATGACAAGGCACAAAATGGTCCAGAGTCGCCCCATTTCCTGGTTGCTTTGGGGAATGAGTAGTTGGTGTGCCAGACGCACACGTGGGCCTGTGTGGAGAGTCGTGGAAAGAAACCTGCGTGACCAGGAGGGGGACCGACACAGTTTGAAGAGCCGTGCAGAAGCTCGGGGACACCCTGGGGTTGGAAAATTTTATCTGTGGGGCTGCTGTGGTTGAGGCTGCTGATCCAACTGTTATGCAGCTCGCTGTGGAATTCTGCCTGCCACGCCGGTGTGTGTAGGGCTGTGGCCCAGGTGGCAGAGCAGGTGGGACTTGATGCTCACGTTTAAAGCCAGGTGGCCTGAGTCGGCATCCTGACGTCATTTCAGAGGCAGAAGTCTCCGGGGACAGCTCAGGGGAGCGGGAAGGGTCACAAGCTGGCTGTCCGTCCATCTTTGCAGTGTGTGGGGCCTGCTGGCGGCTGGGCCGGGGAGCGAACCCCAGCATCTTGGGTGCATGTCCTTCTCCGCTCCACGGTGACATCCAGGAGTGGTGTGAACAAGGTAACACTCCTTGTGTCGGTATGAAATATGTTGCAACACACAACTAACCTCCGAAACCAGAGGAGCAAGCCGGCAGATGAATGGCAGGTCAGTCTCCAGTCACCCCATTCCCTCCCCGAACGCTCACTCTTTCTTTCTCGGAATACCCTAAAAATCAGCATGTAAATAAATATCACAAAACCTGGGAGTTCAATGAAATCATGGAGGAATCAGGCAGAAAATAAATGCAAGGCATTTTCCTGCGGTGAAACCCAGCACTGAAATTTTTGTGCTGCTTATAGAATTGTTAGTCCACGGTGTCCAGCTCCTGGAAAATTGACTTCACTTGTTAAGAGAGGGTAGACTGACGGTGGACATGGGGGGCGAGAATCGTTCCCAGGTCTTACCTGGAATAAAACTCTTTGCTTAATCCAACAAGGGAGGTAACAAGGAAAACATGACCGACAGGAAGGACCCGGGGACTCCAACGAGACCCTAAGTGCCGTCCAGTGGGCAGCGAAGGGTAAGTGTTCCCAGCAAGTCGACGCGAGAAGACAAACAGGGGGAGGCTGCACCTGCGTCTTGTCTCACCTCGCAGGAATGCTGCCCGGTTCCTGTTTCTGCGCGCCTCCAGCTGGGGCGCGGTGGCTGTCGTGGGAAGACGCCCCGGGGCGGTCCTCTGCAGCCCTGCCGGCAGCCGTGGCCCCTGCATTCACCGTCCATCCCTCGTTAGGGACTTACCTGCCCCCAGGAAGAAGGCCACCGACACGCCGCCGAGGGTGCGATGGCACTCATCATTTCCACTCCTTTGTTCAATACACTTCCATCCAAAAGTGAGACCCTGCTCATTCGTCAACACTTCTTTCTGCAAGGGCTGTGTATATAGTGTTCACATTTTTAATTGTTACTCATTTTTATTTTTATACAGCCATGTCGGGGAAGGAAAGAAAGGCTTGCAAATGTTTAGCTGTGGCACACAGCCTGCAACGAGGAGTTCGTTGTAGCCGTCTCCCCCCTCCCCCGAATCCCACAGCTCCCCCCACAATCCAGCAGCTTCCCCACCCTGCCCCCACTACCTGAGCCCAGTGCTGAGGAGCAGCTGAAGGGTCCAGGTGCTCAGGCGGGGGTGGCGAGAGCCAGCGGCACAGCGGGTGGGGACCCCAGGGTTTGGAGTATAATGGGGGCGGGGTGGG
>CM052543.1:145588840-145637525 GCA_028533065.1 Trachops cirrhosus
CCCTGAGCCCGAGCTAGATGGCCTGGTGGGATGGAGTTCTGGGAAACTCGGTTTCCTCCCTGGAGGTTTTGGGGTTGGACGGCCTTGATGTCCTGGTCAAGGAGGCTGTGGGGGCCCCCCAGTGCCCAGTGCCCTGGCAAGGGCACTACCTTCTGCAGCCCGTGAGCAAGCACCCTCTGTGTTTTTCCAGAGTGGTTCCCATGAAGGCTGAAAAGCATCTTCTGCGATGCAAGTTTTTATGGACCCCCTTTGCCCCTTGGGGGCAAAGCAGTCACCTTGCCCATTGTGCATCTGCAGAATAAGCAATGAAATAGCCTGCAGTCAAGGTCAAGGTCAAGGTCAAGGTCCCAGTCTCCGCTGCCGGTGCTCAGCCTGGTTTGTGAAAGGAGCCTTTGCCAGAGTTGCTGGCTTTGGAAAGTCACAGGCTCTGCAAGACTTGCTACTTTACCAAGGAAACCAGCTCCCACTGCGGGCCCCCTCCTCCGGGTTTGCTGTGAGTGAGGATGAGGCGGGGGATGAAGGAGTGTGGGTGCTGGGGGCGGGGAAGACAGAGTCCGCCAGGCAGACTTGCCTGCCCTGGAGCTTTTGAAGGGCTGTGGGGGGCTCAGGGCGGTGAGGTTCAGAGCCCACAGCGCTTTCATTTCCTTGGTTGCCTTCCAGATAACCCGTTCTTTGACACTTCCTGCCCAGAAAGCTTTCAGCTATATTCTTTTTTTGCTGATCGTGTGTGGTGCTCCGGGAAGGCATGGTTTCCGAGCCCCTCCCATTGCTCAGTGCTGCGCCAGACCACAGAAGGGTGACATGGACGGGTGGATGGTGTCCCTGCCCTACTGTGGGCCAGAGGCTCGGTGCCACGGAGGGGGAGTCTCGGGCGGCCTTGGAGGCCTCCTGTTTCCCACCCTGGGCCATCGTGTGCATCGGGCAGAGCCTGACCCAGTTGAAAGAGCTCGGGGAAAATACCCTGTGTGTCCCAAGTCCTCCGATGGGCACTGCTGCCTAAACGCTCCCGTTAATTAGCTGCCCCTGACTTGTTGATGTGACATGTCTTTGTGAGTAAGCGTCTCACCCCCGGGGCCGGCACTGAGGGAACCTTCCGCTGAGCTCGGTCGATGAGGCTGTATTTAGTATCTGGGTCAAGATGGAAAAAACCCGTTTCTCTGTTAAAAGGGAGCTTACGAGTCACTCGTGAAGACGTACTTTGCAGTGTTCGATGGAAGTGTGGACCCAGTCCCGGTGACCGGAGCTGCGGACGTGCCCTGGGTTCTCCCGGTCGTGGACAGGGCTGCTCTGATCTGGACGGAGGGGCGCCAGGTCCGCCCTCCTGCCCTGCCTTTGTGCGTTTCCAGCCTGGAGGTGGCGGCAGCGTCTGGACTTCTCCCCGCCTGTGACTTTCCCCGTGAACGTGGTTTCCCCCAGGGGCAGCTGGCCTGAGGCTCTGCTCCCTTACGTATGGCCGCTGGCCTTGGAATGCGGTGGGGGCAAGGCAGAGGCGGCCGAGCCGGAATCCAGCGTGGACTCTTTTCGGCGTGTGCTCTGTCCTGACGACAGATGCCCTCTGCTGACAGGATGCTGGTGCTCCGTGGCATGCAGTCCCCAGCTCCTGGGGGCTGGGGCCGGGCTCGTGGGGACCTCTGCCCGGAAATGGCCTTAAGAGCCATTGCCTTCCCTGTTTCCCACGAAGGAAGTGCTCTCCTTCCCTGTCGTAGCCCCGATGGCTCAGTACGATGACGCATTGTCATCCTGGCCACCTCCAGGCGGGGCGCCAGAAGCGCTGTACTGAATGGAAGAAAGATCGAATGGGTGTCCCGATGACCGAGGTGACATCTCGGGATGGTGGCTGCTGCCACCTCAGAGAGGGTTGTGGCTTCTGAGAGGTCGATGAAACTTCGTATAATGACTGTGATGCTTCCAGAAATCCTCCGCCTTTACTCAAAGTCTTCCGTCTTCAGCTCGGCCTCCAGAGCTGTCCTGGTCCACTTCTGGAACGTCTGTGTTCAAGGGTGTCCGCTCAGGAGCTGGTCAGTCTGGGATGGAATCCCGACTTTGCCCATCACGGGCGACCTGAGTGTCTGTGTGCCCCGGCTTCCTCATTTGTCCGTCGGGGACAACAAGAGTATCGAGAGGGTTGTTGTGAGGTTCTGAGCAGCCGACTGGTGTAAGCGGGGCGCTTGGAATGGCGGCTGGGCGGAGCATCACATATGTAAGCAGTGGCTCTGGTATCACTTAGCTCTCGTGGTGTTCGGCTAAGCCATGGATCCTAATGCCGCTCGTGGTGTGTGAGCTGCAAGGAGAGAGAGAGAGAGAGAGAGAGAGAGAGAGAGAGAGACCGACCTGTTTCACTATTAGACCCAGTGGGTGCCATTTGCCGATGTACGTTCCGTGGCTCTTGGTTGCTTCGTGGATTCACGCCGGACTGACCCGGTTAACGTCTCGGGGTGTCTGGGCCTTCGGACAGGCCGGGGCGGTGTGGCTTGTGGAGTCTGGGAGAAGCTGGATCTGGGTATTGGTGCCCTAACCCGTCTAGCGTGGCCAGGGCCCCAGAGCCCGGGGGGCAGGGGTGCTGGTCTGGACACAGTGAGGGCTGGCTCCAGGTCCACACAAAATGAAGCTTTAGGAGTGAAAATGCTCCCGGATCTTGCGGCCGTGAAACCCGAGGAAGTGCGGTGTGTCCGTTCGCCGACGCAGCGCCAGTCCCTGAAGCAGCAGGCCTCGTCACAGGCTCTGGCATCCTCGGGTAGGGCCCAGCGCGGGCACCGGCGGGCTGCGTGTGTCTGTCCCGCGTGGGCGCTGGGCGGCCAGCCGAGTGGGCGTGTGGGAGAGCCCTTCACGGTTGGAAGTGCTCTCGGGGGCACTTCCTGCCGATGGTGCGTTCTGAAGTTCTTTACCCCTTGCCCCGGGAAGCCCTTTCTGGCAATAAGTCTTAATCAGAACTGTGGGCATGGGCTCAGGAGCCTGAAGTTGGAGCCCTGGGTGGGAACCCCTAGGAACGAGCCGACTCAGGGTGCCACACACCTCGAGGGCCAGAACCCCGAGTCCCCGAGCTGCAGACCTGGGCTGGGCGGGACGCGGGGCTGGAGTCGTTTTCTAGAAATGGAAACAGGCTTGCCCTGAGTCATCATCACACGCTTCTCAGGTCGCTGTCGTTAGCAACCGTCCTCATTTCCTGGTGATCGTCCTTTCTCAAACCCGCCTTCTTCTGCGTGGCCTGTGCAACGAGCACAACTGTGACCCGGCATCTCCCCACTCACACTGCGCTAGCTGGTGCACGTGGGACGCCAGTTGGGAATTTCACAACCTTCAAAAAAAGATAGAGATGGTGACAGAGAAAAGTCCAAGTAATGGCTGCCACTTACTGTGCGACAGTTGCACCCTTGCCCTTGCGGGGGGCCGTGCATCCCCTATCTGCCATCTCCGTGAGCTATCTGCCTGGTGCAGATAAGGACAGTGACGCCCAGAGAGGACACGCTCACCCTGGGGACTTCAGCGTCACAGGAAATGCTGCGTAGGCGCCACTGCTCAGCGGTGTGCGTCCCCCAGGAGGGGCGGTGGCTGGGCTTGTTCTCCAGAGTCTCCTGTTCTCTGCATCTCCTCTTCGCAGCTGGCTTTTTGAGCCCCGCGGGGCCTGGGGGCGAGGACGTGGCAATGGGCAGGCAATGCAGGCCACCGGCGGCCCCTCGAAGGCTCCGGCTGTGTCGGCACCTGACGGCGGTGGGGCGGCGTTGCTTCTCTTTCCGCGGCCTGCCCGGCGCCCGCTTTGGAAAGACAGTCCTCGCCTCTGGGGAGGGGAAGCACGGGCCTTTCTAGTTAGAAAGAACTGCGGGTATGCAGAATAAGTTTGGAGCATCCTGCCTGAGGGCCGGTTTCTGTTCGTTCAGGTGCTGCAAGACTGGGTGACGGTTCCAGAGGCTGGAGATGGGGAGAGACTGAGGAGGTGCCCAGCATCCTGCCTTCACCCACGGGCCCCTCGGCAGTTTTGGGTCCCCCGTTGGAGGGGCCGGCGGAGGTCCCTACAGAAGCCCTGGATGTGTCTGAGACCTCCTCGAGGACTCTTGTCACCCCTGAACCTCCTCAGGCAGGGCCCAGGGTCTGCCTGGCCCCAGGAGGTGAAATGCTTTCCTCAGATGTTTAGGTAGACTCTGAAGTGTGCTCCTCACAGGTCCCCGCTTGTGCCTGCTGTCACCTGCACGCGGTACAAACACACCATGGAGTGGCCACCTTATGGCCAGTGAGGCCCGAGGGCTGCTGCACGTGAGGAGGGGACAAGGAGGACTGCCCCAGGAGGCCAGGTGGAAGGGGAACGTTTCTGTGGACACCATGGTGCGTCCACACTGAGAGATGTGGGTGACCGAGGGGCCCTGGGCCCCTGCCACCACCTCGCTGTGGGCGCCAGGTGATGTGGGCCTGAAACGGAGGAAATGAGACCGTGAAATTGAATCCAGCCATCGTTAAAGCAAGCACCCTGCGTCCTGCGCACCCAGGTCTGCTGGCCAGGCTTTGTGGCGCCGCCTGACCTCACCGGCGATGGGTTGGCTCTCGTGATGGCGTCGGAAACTAGGTCATCATCACGGGAAGGGTTCGAGGCAAACCTTCAGTGACAAAGCTGCAGGGTCATGGGGAGAAGGTTCGTGGGAGGTGGGAAGCCTGGGTGTTTCATTCTGACCTTGACCTTTATTTAGAGCATGGCCTTAGCTATTGGTTCACCATTCTGGACCTCAGGTTTTTATTTTTTTTTTTTTAAATTTATAACTTAATACTGGGTTCAATGAACTCTAATGTCCCATAGGGTTCTAGTTTTGGGAGACCATACAATTAAAATCGGGTCCTAAATATGTTTCAACTGGGGAAAGGAAAACGCCACAGCAGGTCCCTCTCCCCCTTACTTACACTGTTGAGCAGCCCGCGGTCTTCACTCGTACCCAGTCTGTGCTCGCCGTTTACGTGGCCCTGGGAGCAGTCACGTAAAGTGTGTGGACAATGCGATTTGGTCCCATTCTACCCTGGGTCTCCCTGGTGGCATTTTTCCTAGGGAGCTGTCTGCCCAGGAATTCTTGATATTGGCAGGGGTCCTTGCTTCTCCAGAATTTCTGTGTTTGGTCTTAATATAGGCACATGCTTTGTCAGGTGCTGACCCACTGGTGTGCAGAAATCCTCAGTGTCGTGGTGTTTAAAGAGGAAGTGCCGGGGAGATCGCCGTGTCCCTTTGACCCCAGGGGCAGCCCCCCCGCATGGGGGTATTTGTCCTTGGATGCAAGCTTTGTGCTTTTAAAAGAACCACAGACCCAGCAAGACAGAAACAGAGAGGTTTTGATACCTTTGTTATTCTCAAGACAAATGGAATATCTCAGTGAGAAGAGGTATGGCCCTGGCTGGGGTGGCCTAGTGGATTGAGTGCCAGCCTGTGAACCAAAGGGTTGCTGGTTCGATTCCCAGTCAGGGCATGTGTCTGGGTTGCGGGCCAGGTCCCCAGTTGGGGACACACAAGATGCAACCACACATGGATGTTATTTAAAGAAAAAAGATGGTTGAATGCTGATATTGCATATGCTGGTGCATGTCCTAATTGTTAAATACATATATTTGTTTCGGTCCAGTGCACGCCTGAAGAAGGGCACACAGAGGACTGGCCACACCCGGATAGTGTGGGCATCTTTCTATGCCTAGGTGCCACAGACCATAATCAATAGTCTGAGTCCAATGATTGAATAGTGACTTACTTCCCAGGAATAGTAACCATCTGGCACTGCAACCCCCCCCCCGCCCCCGCTCCCGGGCGGTGCTTGGTGTGTTTCTCTGGCACCCCAACTTTCCTGTGGCGTTGCTGCCCCTTTTCTGCGGATTCTGCTAACCTGTCTACTTTCCGCCCCAGATGGCGAGGTCCTGGAGGACAGGGGCGTACCCTTCATTATTGCAGCAGCCGTGCCCGACCGCCGGCTGCAGCGGTGGGCGGATGGATACGCGAGGCGCAGAGCCGGCGAGCAGAAACAGGACAAACAGCGACTGGCAGGAGACCAGTGGTCGTGACTGGGCACAATAAATTAATATCAAGGAACGTTTGAAGGCCCGCTGCTGCGCGTGGGCTGTGTGATCCGTGGCCAACGATCTGCGGGGCAGGAGTCCGGCTGAGGGCTGGAACCACGCGCTGGTGTGCGCCGAGGTCCAGGGAGGCAAAGACAGTTCCTCGGGGCAGCTCACTTGTCCGCGAGGATGGAGAGCACGTTTGCCCAATCGCCTGCTCGATCAAGGAAGTGCTTTAGGAAGTCCGTGTTGGTTCATGAAAAATAGATGAGCAGTTATGAGAAGGATGTCTCGTTTGAAACGCTGCTATGCTTGTTTCAAAAATATCACGCTCCTGGTCTTGTAACTTGGTTAGATGTTAGAGTCACCAGGGAGCTTAGAGTAAATCCCGATTCTCAGGCTGTGCCCCAGACATTATCTCGGACCCCCTGGGGTGAGACCCAGGCGTCGGCAGCTTTGCGAGCCTGCGGGGTCCTGAAGGGCGTTGGGCCCTCTCCCCCGGGCCACACCGCTCGGGAGGACACTGGACTGTGAATTGCAAGAAAGACGTGCCCAGATAGACCGTGAGGTTGGCCTGGAGCTTACAAACGGGTGATTTGGAAAAGTATCTTCAATTAATAATCATTTAAAAACTCATGCATGCTGAACATGGAGTGAAAATGCTCCATGAGTCAGTTTTATCGTTTGGAGTTCATTATGGACCAAAACCGTTGTTTTGTGCCAACTTAATTGGTTTTCACGAGCAAACTGAGCTTTCTCCAGGTTTGCAAGTGTGAGGACTCCCACAGCACAGGGCAGACTCGGGCGTGGGTGGGGCACGAGTCAGCTTCCGGCCCGGCTGCCACTCACGCACGTGGCCACAAATGCCACAGGGCCAAGTCTTTTAATGCCACGCCCACCCCTGGGAATAAAACTCAGTCCCGGGAACGCCCACCCATCCATCCTGCCCCGCCTTCCCAGCGGCAGCCGGACCCGGCCGGGTGATAAATGGCTGCAGTCCAAACAGACGCCGAGTCTCGCGGGGACAGAACCGGCTCTGACTGCACCCGAGGGAGCATCTGCGGGCGCGCAGACCGGACTAGGGCTGCAAGTCAGGTCTTGGGAAATCAGCGACTGGTGTTTTTTTTTTTTTTTTTGAGTCTCTTTCAACCTCTCTTACATTGCAAGAGGTACAAAAGAGCAGATGAAAAGGCTAACGTGATTCACTGTAAATGGAAAAAAAATCCATCATAAACATGTCCCTGGGAGCACCTTCGCTGGGAGGGTGTGGAGCGGGCAGAGCGGGTGGGGCTGGATTCCTGGGCGGGGAGGCCGCCGCCCCAGGGCTGCCTAACCCGGCTGAGAGGCCTCCTCGCCTGCCCTGCTCCTTACTGGCAGTTCTCAGGTTCCTGTGGGTGGGCCTGGGATCAGGGCGGAAACCCCATTAAACCGGTACCAGCCACCCTCTGCTGGAAATCACTTTCTCCAACAACCTGCTGCCCCCCCTCCCCCAGTGGGCCTGGAGATAAGTGGATGAGTGGAACTTATCCCCTCACTTCTTTCCCCCCTTTCTTAACAGACCCGACTTTCGACCTTGCCGTCCTCAGACGGGAGCCTCTTCCCTGCCTTGCTGAACTGGGTCTCCCTTCCCATCGCTGTGTCCCGGGGCTGGAGATGGCGGGGCTGCCTCCTCTGCGCTCGCTCCACACGCCAGGAAGCCTTCCTGCAGCCCGAGGAAGGTTCCTGCTGCTTGCACGGCCCCGGGACACCCTCTAAAGCCTGTGGGGAAGGGGTGCACAGGGGACTCTCAGGCACCCACGCCTTCACTCCCCTAATACCCGATGAGTCCCTACTGTGTGCCGGACACCAAGTCCTGTCCCAGGGTTAGAAGGGGAGGCTGAGTCCCTACTGTGCAGGACACCAAGTCCCGTCCCAGGGATAGAAGGGAAGCGCCAGGACAGGTCTGTCCCCGAGATGCCACGCGCCCCCATGAGGCTGTGAGGGGTGGCAGGGTGGGTGCTGGGCTGGGGCCCATCACGGGCCCAGTGAGACGGCTGGAGAGCGCACCGGAAGCTTCTTCCAGCCCTGAGATGCTGTGAGCTAGAGTCGTGTCCAACAGAAATATATCTTATCAAGATGTGATCTCTTCTGTCTCTGAATTACGAAGGTAAAACACCTCCCTTGCAGAAAGTTTATACGTACAGGGAATCAGCCAGAAAGTAAAATCATGACGATTCCACCACTTAGGGGCAATCACTGCTAATCTCCCACTCTGACGATTGTCTTTTGTTACGCGTGTTCTCACGCATGTACCCCTTTAAGGAGGTCGAGCACAGCTTGTCCGTTTCCACATTCGCCCCACAAGCCCCAGGGACCTTTGTTCCCATGGGTGCCTCTTCCCCTTCAGCATGACTTTTATCCTTTCCTGCCACTCCTGGTACCATCATTGTCATTGCTCTTTTTGCAGAGTAGCCTGGATGGAGTGTTTCCGACTGGGCACGAGCTGTGCCGGCTGCTTCTCTGTCCTGGGCCCTGTCACGCCCCAGGGGCCGGAGGTGGCACCGTGGGGCCATCTCACAGATGACGAAGCTGAGGCCGTCGGTGCTTCGGCAATTTGCTGAAGACTGGCCCCTGGGAGGAGGGGTCCTGGCTGTGGAACCAGACGTCCACGGGCCACAGGACAACCATCACTGCACAGCTTTTCCCTGTCCGAGCTCTAAGGGACGGGGCCACCCCCCATTGTCAGGCTTAGGATGTTTCTCCTTTTCCCAGTTAAATCCTTGCAGCCAAAAATTTGCATAGGATCCATTCTTATTTTCTTCAGGAAATCCCAGCTGTAGAAGGGCAAAGTCAAAGGCCACGTTCACTCGTGATAGGCTGCCAAATGACTCCTCTCTCCACAGCGGGGGGTGTAACAGCTTGCACGCCCCACGCCTGGCGTGGGAAGTGCCCTGCACCTGGCGAGGAGCAGACACAGGGCGCCCACGTGACACCGAAGAAAGGATGGAAGGATCAGCCACGTCCGGAGAGACGGTGCTGAGGGTGCGGGGAGCCTGCTCAGCAAACCCCGGCTCCCCCGTTTCCCAGCCCCGGGGACCCCGGATTCGCAGCAAGGAAAAGACAACCTTGTAGGTTACGGGTGTGACCCAGCTGCACCGTCCCAGGGCCCTGGTGTTCAACAAACACGCGCCTTTCTCGTCTTCCTCTGCCGTGGCCCGGCCGGAAGCTTATGCCAGCTTTTCCCGTGCAGAAATGTCAGACGAAATTCCAGTGCCATCCAACGAGGCCGTTACTCCTCCACCTGCACATTATGACTCTAATAAACACGTTACCAGCTCGTGAAAATGATGGCAAACAGGTGACTGAAGGATTTGATAAGTCAGCGGCCAAGATTAACACTTCCTTCCAGAGAAGCGGTGAGAGGGTCCCCCATTTAAAAGAATTGTGGCGCGCGATTTTACAGCACTTAAATCATTACCGGCAATTAGTCCTTGTCAAAAAGGTTGCAGCTGCCTTCAATTACAGGTACGAGTTTTATAATGTGAACTTGGTGGTGCATCTGATACGAGGGCTTGGAGGAACACCCTGAGGAAGACGTGCAATTTGAGAAAAACTTCAAGGCGTTTTGTAATTCAAAATTCATTATTTTCAGCAACGCTTTGTTACTCACATCTATTATTAAGCTTTTAGAAAAATTTCTATAGACTTCATCCTTCAGCTGTTTTCTTCCCTAACAGAAAAATTACTGATGATTAAAAAATTGCTTTTTTAAATGACAAAGGCCCTACATGCACATTAATAAAAAAAATTCTGAGCAGCAGGAAGAATACAAAATAAAAATAACTTTCTAGACCCCCGTCATCCTCCATCCTCTGTGCCCCAAAGATAAGCACTTTTGCTTTTAATTTATCTGGAAAGTGCCACCATAGCTTCATCTTGAATTATTTTTACCCCTACATCTTGATCAATTAGCTTTGGACTGTGCATTTACTCTGGAGAAGAAATGGAATTATTGCCTGCACACACTCTCTTATTTTCTCTCACATGTTGACTTTTGCTGATTATGTATTTTTAAAGTTTTTTTTTTTTTTTGTGGCTGCGAACTCTAAGTATTCCGCTTATCTGTTTAGATTTTCGCCATTTTAACAGGCGTGGAGCATCTCCTCCGGTGCCTGCTTCCTGTCTGTGTGTCTTCTTGGGGGAGGCGTCTGTCCAGCCCTTTCGCCCATTTTTGAATCGGTGGTTTGTTTCCTTATTGTTGAGCTTTAAGTGCTGTTTGTATATTTTGGCTGCAGTCTTTTTCCCAGACGTGTCTTTTGAGCACATTTTTCTCCCCTCCGCGGTGTGTCTTCTCATTGTCCGGACCGTGTCTTCCACAGAACAGGGGTTTTTAACTTTAGTGAAGTCCAGCTTCTTAATTATTTCCTTCATGGATTGTGCCTTTGGTGTCGTGGGTTCACTGACTCCAGACACTGTCTGCTGGTTCTCCGCGGAGAAAGGGGAGGGACGCAGCACCTTTCGAATTCCCACCTGTCCTCTTTCTTTGTCCGGTGATGCCATCTGGTTTTGATACTGTCGTTACATTTTTACATTAGAGGTATGTGTTTTACTGCAACTATAATCAACTTTTCCATGCTTCCAAAGAAATGCTAAAAATAAACAGTTACAAGAGCATCGCTATTATTTTGATTAATATTTTTCACTGCGAAACACTAAAGAAAAGTTGTTTCTGTCACTAAACTGCTGCTACACGAAGGCTAATCTTCTAAGAGTTAAGATTAAAGGTGTTTTTTCTTTTGTAAACGCCACCTCTTGCTCAGAATGAGGGCACCGGCTTCCGATGCTGCGGACCACTGGTGTCCTGTACAGCGACCGTCCCCTCCCCCTCGCTCCCGGATGGCTCTCCTTTCCTGTTGCTTTTCCGCCTTTGTTACCATCGACTGAGGGGACACATGCCTCCCTCCTGCCCTGCAGACCGTTCGGGTTCTTTGCCACAGAACAAGTCATCGGATTTGTTTCTCTCTGCAAGGCCTCCTTCGCCAGCCTCTTGCTCTCTCTTCTGATTGGTCTGTGCCTTTCTAGACACGCGGCGAGCTGCGGAGGGCGAATTTCTGCCCACGGACATCCTCCTTAGTTCATGTGAGATACATTAAGTAGCGCCGTTTTTCTTGAGTTCCTTTTTTATTTCCCCAGAGTGTAACTTCTCTTTGCCACGGTTTCTTCCCCTTCAACTTCAGGACGATCGTGACGTCAGAGGGTTGGTGTGAAGATTCAGAAGGTTAGTGCTAAGTGCTAGGGAGAGTGCTTTGCAATTATTTACAGCTTTGCAACATTGCCCGCCCGCCCCCCCTCCCCGGAAAGGGAAGTACAACTTTCTGAGCCTTAAACTCAAAATATGTTTATTTTCCACTAACCCACTTGGCTGACAGTTTAGAGTAGAATGTTAGTTTAAAAATAGCTTTTTCTTAACATCTTGACTGTCTTACTCCTTTTTTTTCTCCATCACTGCATTCTAGTGATAAGTCTGCAGGCAGTTCAAGTTCTTGACCTGTGCAGGTGATGTTTTTCCTTACAGCGTCTCGGGTTCCTGTTACCTTTGGGCTCGCAGAGCACAGCAGGCGTTTCTGTACTCCCTTCCACGCATCCTGCGTGGCGTTTGTGTGCCTTTGTATCTGAAACCTCGGGTCCCTCTTTAGTTTAGAGAATATTCTCCCGTTTTATTTCTCAGCCTTCGCCCCTCTGCTTTGTCCTCTGCTTGTGGAGATCTCTCTATGGAGGCCATCGGAATTGTTTAAAAGTCCCTGGGATCAGTTGTTCGTTTCTTTCTCTTTACTGTTTTATTTTATCTTTTTTCTCTTTTTGGACACCCGGAGGTGTGTCTCACGGACCCTCATGAATGAAGGGCTGTGTCGCCGAGCAGAGGCAGTGAGCTGGTCTCCTCCGCAGATGTGTGTGTCTGTAGGCGGAGCAGAGCCGCCTCCCTCCAGGCCCGGGGGGCTGCCCGCAGCAGGCCCTGCGCCCTGGTCTCCGCCGTGAACCCCCGAGGTGCCGCAGCAGAGAGCCCGCAGGCTGGGACCCTTCCTCCCCCCGGACCCCCCACCCCCGACCGGCACGTTCCCCAGACTCTCCCAACTCCTCAGAGTGAAAAAAGAGATCAAGGAAAAGAAAGCTGATTATTTGGTTGTCTCGTAATGCAAATCTGTGTGCTAACTGAATGTTATCTTCTTCCCTTGTTGGGGAGAGAAGGCAGCAACGCACATTCCAAGGGACTGAACCGCAGTAAAGGATGAGTGGGGGGTCACGGAGCAGAGCGGCCGACTCTCCCTCCGCTCGGGCTGCCCGAGGCCCATCCGTCCTTGGCCGTCCCTGGGGCTGGCAGCGGGGTGGGCCTTCGTGGCCCCCCATCCGTTCCCAGTGGCCAGCAAAACACATACCTCTAATGTAAAAATATAACGACAATATAAAAACCAGATGGCATCACCGGACAAAGAAAGAAGACAGGTGGGAATTCTAACGGTGCTGAGTCCCTGCCCTTTCTCAGCGGAGAACCAGCAGACAGTGTCTGGAGTCGGGGCCCCATCTGCCGATTGGTTTCTCCTCGTTCTCCCCAGCAGCCTGCCAGGTGTCCCGCACAAACGCGAACGACCCTGGTCCTCCTGCCCAGTGACGGGAGGGGAGGATGCACCCAGAGCGTCTGTGGCTGATCCCGTGGGCCCGTGGCGCTAACCTGCTCTGGTGAAGCCACCCCACCCGGCTCCGCGGTTGGGCCGGTGAGATTTTCTGGGGGCAGGTGGGTGAATTAAATGGGTGAATGTTGGTTTGCCTCCTCTCCCTCTAGGTCTCGAGTCTCTGACACTTCCCCCAGGGATGGGAGGCAGTTTCTAATTTCCTATCTCGGTGTGTGTGGGTGGGGGTTGCATTTCAGAGGCCTCTGTTTCGTTTTCCCACTGTCGTAGCTCAGGCCTTCTCCTCCGAGTAGTAGTGGCTCTTCCCGTGTCCCAAGTTCCTTTGAACTGCACGCATGTGGGCTAGAGAAATGACCGTCCTTTAAAGTGGGGTCCCAGGCCTCCACGAGAACAGGGGTTCAGGGTCATACCTCCGGTCTCCACTCCTCAGCATCATCGCAGATCGTGCGCTCAGCGGTCCCCAAGTACGTGGCCACTGTCCAGCCCCCAGTGTGCGGTTCCCTGGGGACGTGGTGTGGTCTCTCTGGGGGAAGTACTGGGGAGTCGTTCTCCTACCACTTCCTGTGGGGCTGCAGGCCTCTCTCCTGGGACCCACCTTTCCTTTTTCAATGGGGCCTCAAGCAGGCTCAGGTCCAGACCCCAAGTTCAGGGCTGAGATTTGGCTTTTCACTTGGACGGTTTCCTTCAGCCTCTTGACCACCCTTCCGTGAATTTGTTGAGTGGATAGGCCGAGCGAAACCCTTTGGTCACCTGTCTCTCTCACCCAAGGCATGCTGCATCCGCTCTCTCTCCGGCTCCCCCAGCTGCCACTCCCGCCCTGTTGCCCAACGTGACCTGTGACCCCCTTGCTTCTAGCTGAATGTCACACGAGCTTTTACTTCAAGATTCCACCAGCCTCGTTTCCTTTAGGGGGTCCGGCTCTGCTACGGCCGGACGTGCCCCCCGAGCTCTGCGGCAGCGCCCCACGCAGCCGAGCATCCCTCATCGGTTTAGCAAACGGAGTGTTTCCCGGTTCTCCTGACGAGCGCGGTGGGTCGGCGCTCCCACCGCTCGTGCTGCGTCTGCTCTGCAACGCTCGCTTTCCCGAGCCCCTTCCTCTCCCAGCCCCTGTCTGAGCGCGGACCACTGCTTTCTCCAAGTCACCATGAGCCATCCTAGCAGCGTGTCAGACCCGTGTGGGGGCCTCGCTCGAGTGTAACATCTGTATTCCAGAAGGTGCACCCACATGGGTGAGCTCCCTCTTGCACACTTAGCTGCGGCCCATCTCGATCCAGATCCCCGCCCCTTGTGTTCCTGGGTCCTGCCAATGCTTCTTGTGTGTGTGGGGGCAGTCGGGGGGTGGTCCTTTCCTCCCGCAGCAGGCCCGGCACTTTCCCAGCTTGCTGTTGGTCTGCTGGCAGGAGGGCAAGTGGGAGCCGATGCCCAGGACCGTGCCTGCTGCCTGCGGCCCAGAGGCCCCTGCAGCATTTCCCAGCCAGGGAGGAGCGTGGACCCTCCACCGGGGGGACAGGGCTGCTTCTGCAGGCTCCCTGTGAGCTCGGACCTAGAAGCCCCCATTCCAAATATCAGGGGCCACTCTCTTCCCACCAGAGCTCCCCGTGGGCAGGAACAACTTACCGGGCTGAGCACTCGACCTTGTCCGCAGCCCTAACAGCCTTCTAATGAAGCCCCGAGCTAATAGTCTGCAGCTTGTCCTGCCTCGGGCTGAGAGATGGGGTCGCGCAGCTAGCAGGGTCTGTCTGTCCTTTCCCTGTGGCCTCATCGGTGCGGGCACGACCTCCCAGACACTGAGATTTCCAGGCCTTGTTCTGACAGAGTCCCTCTGGGAGACACCCAGGTCGCTGTGTGTGGGTTTTCCTGTTGGTGGGTGAACTAATAGTTGACATTGATTTGAGGAGCATTAAATGAGTATTTATAAAGGCTGTTGAACATGCAAAGCAGAAATGAACCTCATGTGAACTTAGACTCGAACACACTTTACTGTTTCAGCAAATTCTAGTGTGTGGGCCTGCGAGACATCGCGCATCTGAAATGGTACCAACGGTATACATTCCATGTCACGCTCTCCAGTGACCCTCACACAGGAGACCACACGGAAGCAGGCAGGGACCCCATCTTTCTCCTAATGCAGAACCCAACGCGTATAGCGATTAATCTTTTGTTTGCTTCAAACTTACACGTTCAAAATGTCTCATGTTTTCATCCAAGCCCTCTGTTCTCTTGTGCGTGGGTGGCGGCACTGTGGTCCTGATAACTCAGGCTCCCGCGACTTTGGGACGAGGCTTCTCTCCCCGCTCCCTCCCTCCCCTCCGAGAAGCACCCTCGAAAAGCAGTACTGTTCCCTGGTTCGAGCTCCCGATCCCGCGGGGCGGTCCCTGTCTGGACAACCTGGTGCAGACGCAGCCCACGCAAGAGTCCTACTGGCAAGGATCTGCTTCTTGCAACCGATTCTTTCAAGCCAGAATGAACAAAAATACTGAAAATCGTTTTAAAAGGCCTCCCTTGGGAGTGGCTGTCGGGCCACACAGCTCGTAATCGTAAGGGACTCTCTGAAGCGCTGGCCACGCCTCCTGTTCCCGGGCTTGCGGCTGACTTCTCTTTAGCCGTGTAGGTGCTTCGGTTAAGTTTGGTCACTGTGGGGAAAGGGCAGTCTTGTGTCAGCATTGCTGAGAAAGTAAGAAATGCGCCAGGTGTGGGGTTGTCTGGCCCAGTGTCGGCCCGTGGAAGGCAGGGGCGGGGGGTCCGCTGTGGACAGGAGAATCGAGAGAATTAAATTAAATTCTTTAGAGAAAAAGAATGGTGAACAGTAGGTGTGCAAAAGTGCTGTTTGCATCAGCTCTGCATCGACAGCTGTAGAATACACAGAGGCCTGTTTTTCCTCCCCAGGGCCTTCTCTATTTGGTGAGAATTTTATTTTTTAAAAATGTATTTTATTGATTATGTTATTACAGTTGTTCCAATTTTTCCCCCTTTGCCCCCGCCCACCCAGTACCCCCATTGCCTCCAGCAACCTCCCACCCTTAGTTCATGTCCATGGGTTGTGCGTGTAAGTTCTTTGGCTTCTCCATTTCCTATACTGTTTTTAACCTCCCCTGTCTATTCTGTAGCTACCATTTGTGCTTCTTATTCCCTGTCCTTTTCCCCCATTCTCCCCCCTCCCACTGATAACCCTCCCTGGGATCTCTGTATCTACGGTTCTGTTCCTGTTCTGCTTGTCTGCTCAGTTTGCTATTTGGATTCGATTATTGGTAGTTGTGAATTTGTTGCCACTTTAGTGTTCATCATTTTGATCTTCTTTATCTTATATAATTCCCTTTAGCATTTCATATAATAAGAGCTTGGTGATGATGAAATACTTTAGCTTTACCTTGTCTGGGAAGCACTTTATCTGCCCTTCCATTCTAAATGACAGCTTTGCTGGATAGGTTGCAGGTCCTTGCTTTTCATGACTTGGAATACTTCTTTCCAGCCCCTTCTTGGCTGCAAAGTTTCTTTTGAGAAATCAACTGATAATCTTATGGGACCTCCTTTGTAGGTGCTTTTCTCCTGCTGCTTTTAAGATTCTGTACCTTTAACCTTCGGCATTTTAATTACGATGTGTCTTGGTGTCTTGGTGTGTTCCTCTTTGGGTCCAACTTGTTTGGGACTCTCTGTGCTTCCTGGACTTGTATGTCTATTTCCTTCACCAAATTAGGGAATTTTTCTTACATTATTTTTTCAAATAAGTTTTCAATTTCTTGCTCTTCCTTTTCTTCGGGAATCCCTATGATTCAGACGTTGGTATGTTTAAAGTTGTACTGGATGTTCCTAAGCCTATCCTTTTTTTTTAAAATTCTTTTTTCTTCCTCCTGTTCTGGTTGAGTGCTTTTTCCTTCCTTACGTTCCAAATCATTGATTTGTTCTTGGCTTTATCTCCTCCCCTGTTGGTTCCCTGTAGATCTTTCTTTATGTCACTTAATGCAAACTTATTTCTGCCTGGGTCTTTTTATGCTGTTGCAGTACCCAGTGAGTTCCCAGAGCATCCTGATCACAGTGTTTTGAACTCTGCATCTGATAGATTGGTTATCTCCATTTCATTTAGATTCTTTTCTGGAGTTTTTGTTCTATTTTTTCATTTGGGCCAAGTTTCTCTGTCCCCTCATTTTGGCAGCCTCCCTGTGTTTGTTTCTGTGTATTAGGTAGAGCGGCTTTGACTCTGTCTTAGTGCACCTGCTAAGTTGTATGGGGCGGAGCCTTAGGTCATCGCCAGGGTGGGCAACCCAGGTCACTGCTCTGCAACTGTGTGGGGGGGAGGGCTTGCAGAAGGGACAGTACCGCTACCTGGCCTCTGGAGTTTTGTCCAGGAGGAAGCTGTCTCCCAGCACTGGCCCTGCTGCCTGTCATTTCAATTTCTCCTTATATGTCACTGGTGCCCTTCCCGCTGTTGCCCTGAATCCTGGAGGGGGTGGGTCTGTGTGAGTCCTCAGCCTGTTGCAGAACCTCTAAGAGGAGTCTCTTGAGAATCCCCACAGTTTCTTCTGCTGCCCCAATACCCACTGGTTTTTAAGCCAGAAATTATGGGGACTTATATTCCTGGCGTTGGAACCCTGGGCTGGTCTGGTCTGGGGCTGGGATCCCTCACTTCCCAGGAATCCCTCCCAGTTTTCATCCACCACATGTGGATGTGGGACCACCCGTCCCATCTCCGTGCCTCTCCACACCACTCCGTGTCTTTGTACCTCTCTCCTTCTCTGTGCATCTCTGCGTCTCTGACCCCTTATTGGTCTGGATGAATGTGGCCTCTTTAAATCCTTGGTTGTTGGACTTCCACACAGCTCGACTTTCTGACAATTCTGAGTGATATTTGTTTTGTAGTCTAGTTGTATTTGTTGCTATAGTTGTGCAAGGAGGTGAGGTGTGTTTATCTACACCTCTATCTTGACTGGAAGTTGCCAGAATTTTATTCTTATTTGAACCTCCCTTTTTCCCTCCCTCCCTCCCTCCCTGTCCCCTCTCCTGCTTTGGGTCAGGATCTCAGCATCTGTGAGCCTTTAGCTTTGCAGTTCCATTACGAATTATTTTCTCTTCTTAACTACTTTGACACCTCTTACCTTAGATAATATTCCAGAGCAAAGCCAAGGTATCCATTAGGCATGGGAAGGACGGTGCCTGAGACCCAGGGTACTTTCAGGGACTATGAAATGTTTTCACTTTTTTATTGAATTAGAATGGAAACAGGAACTTTTCGATTGAAAAAGATGTCTTAAAATATATAATATATAATATTAACATATTCATTCTTTTGCCAAAAAATAATCAAATATAGTTATCAGTGCTATGTTATGGAGGCAGAAATGCCCAGAGCTCACGAAAGCCGTTAGGCAGCTGGTGGTTTTCCGTCCTGGCTGGACATTGCAGTCGCCTGGAAAGTTTTTAAAAAGCCCCAGGCCCCGCCCCCTCCCAGGGACGCTGAGCTCGCGTGTCTGGTGTGTTGACAGGCCCTGCCAGTGACCTGCATGTGCGGTCAGGGCTGAGGCCTCTGCTTTACCTGGTGGATGTTTCGCGCTCTGTGTCTGTGGCAGCCACGCGGGGCGGGGGCTTGGTCACCGGCAGCTTCTGATCCAGTTGGCCTGGGGGAGGGGCGGGACCCCTCATTTCTGACAAGGTCCAGGCAATGAGGGTCCCGGGGTCTAGGTGTGGGCTCTGCCCTGAAGGAACAGGCCACCCTCCGCCTTTGTGGTGGCATCAGCTACGTTTACGGAGTGCCCACTGTTTGCCGGTCACTAGTGTGTTTTGTGTACGGTCCCTGACGTCACGACTGCCTTGGGAGAGCGGGGGTGTTTCCCTGTTTAACACGTGAAGAGTGCTGAGGTTTGGAGAAGGTGCCCTTGGAGCCCAGGATCCCACAGAGACCGAGGGGGCGGGGCTGGCCTGGACCCCGCCCTGCCGAGTGCCAAGTCCCCGCCTCCCCAGCGCTGGCTGCTGGGGCCCCTCAGAGGTCTCTGCGGAGGAATGCTGCGCGCCCACCACCCGAGGGGTCCTGGCGTTCCTGGCTGTGGTTTTAAAAGAAATCATTGGAGTTTAAGAAGAGTGAAAAATAAAAGACAGAGGAAAAACGAAAGGTAGTACTTAGTGAACCCTGTTCGTTTTGGCGACGAACTCTGGTCTACTTGACATCCTAGTGCCCAGTTAATGCCCCAACGTGGCTCTCCTGCATCCCCACCCCCGCCCCGCTGAGCTGGCTGACCCTGCAATCCTGCTCCGCCACCGTGTAACACCCCAAACCAACCTCCCTCCCTCCCTCCGTCTGCAAACTTTCTCCGAGCTTCGCACGTGGCGTTCGCACGTGGGCGTGTCCTCCGTGGGGGGCTCCTCTGTTCGGGCACCGGCGACGTTCAGGAGAGCAGCGGAGTACGGACCTGCGCAGCCCCTAGGTTACGGTGCGTTTATTCCGTCCGACAGGGAATGTTCTCGCTGTCACTTCGGCAAAACAACCCATCGTCTTGCTATACTTAGGATTGCCACAATGTCTGCATCTTTATTAACAGTGAAATCTAAATGATTAAAATGCCCAATGCGATTGTTTTCAAAATATGTGAATTGTGTCTATATTTTATTACAGTATACAATTTAAGAAGTTAAAATCCAAACTATTCAAATTATTTTTCAGATATGTTTTCAGAGTTGTTTCTGTTCCAAATTATTTAAAGTTATCCATTCAAAGGCAAAGCATGGGTTATAAAGAATGCATGTCGACAGTTAACATCGAAATTAGTTTAGTATCATTGAAACCTTTGTGTTTTAAAAAGCTGATGTCATCCCGACTTTTAAAATGAAAAAGCCCACACAGTTCTAGTGTTCAGTGTTCTTTGGGGTGCCACACGCATTAGCGTTGTGTCCTGTGCGTGTACGTCTCGACACGCACATGAACATAGGAGCAGCGGGCACCGTCTGGGACTGAGCGGCCACCAGCCACCACGTGCAACCGTGGCCGACGCCACACCGGTCGTGTGCGCCCCTGGAGCCCTGACTCCATCATGAAGGGAAGCGAGACAGAGGACGGTGCCCCTCTGGGGGGCCTCTGGCAGACGTGACCCCTGAGGGGAAGGTGAGATGGGAACGTTATTCTGTCGTTTCTGCCCCCGATGGTCTCCACCCGTCAGAGCAGCATCAGCCCCACGGCAGACCTCCGTGGGAGGCCGTGGGAGGCAGCCACCTTCTCTCTCAGGGACCTGGGGCGGGGGGCGTGCGCTGCACGGCCCTGGGGCCTGCGTGGTGCTACCGGGAGAAGAGATGTTTAACCCAAGACACAAACAAACGCTTTTCTTAAATATTGTTACATATTGTTTTCTTAACTATCGGGGGCACACACGTTTGTATGTGGGTAATGTTAAACCATAACAGTCCAGCTGGTCATGACCTTGGGCCTAGGCACCTGATAGATGTGATGATATTTAAGAAAGGCGTTTCTTTGTATCTCTCCGATCAGCCACGACCTCTGCAGGTAAGGACGGGGACCGATTTCCTGATGCTGCCATAACAACGTGCAAACAGCGGGTGGCTGACAGTGACGGGGGGTGCGAGGAAGCACCCCGAGCACACGGAACAGTGCCCGGGGTCTCCGTGTGGCCGGGTGCCCCGGCTCCCTGGCCTCCATCCCGTGAACTGCCGCTCTCTGCGTCGGGCTGGACAGTCCTGTCCTCTGCGCGTGGGCAGGGCATGAGCCACGACTGTCCACCACAACCTGCTCTGCGAAAAGGCGACCCCAGTGCCTGGAGGTTTACCTTCCCTGCCCCCAGCAGAGGCCATACCCCTTGACATCGGTGTGACCAACCAGTTGCCCCCAGACCCCCACCTCACGGCCTTGCGGAGGCTCAGAGGTGGGTGGGGCTTGATCCCTGCCCTCCAGAAGCTCCTGCCCTGCCCAAGTGTTTCCGGAACTTGAGAACGGTGGCGACTGCTTTTAAAGGGCAAGAAGAATCTCAGTTACCTGGTGTCATCATAAACAAGTTCTATTTGTACCCACACAGCTAAGGAGTGGATGCTTATGCTCGCAAACCCCTTCATTTTGACAAAACAAACAATTTTACTAATTTGGTGTGAACGAACACAAAACCCACTGAAGTTCAAGTCCGGGGGATGCTGTTTGGCTGACATGAATGGGTCTTGGGGCTGGCGGCCGGGCCAGGCCCTGCGAGTGTGGCTGTCGGTGGTGCCCGGGCTTGGTGACTCAGCTCTCCCGCCGGCGTCCTCCGTTCGGACTTCTGTGACACTTCCGTCACGGGGCGCTCTGTGCTAATGTCATCTGACCTTTCCCTCAGCCCGACTTCACTGAGAGTCAAGCTGGCCTCTTTTCTGCTCCCGTGTGCCCCCGCCCACTGACTCAGGGCTAGGATGCCGCCGCCACCACGCTCCCAGGGGCTACGTGGGGGCCGAGACAGCCAGGTGGCTGGGAAGCTGCCTGGGGACGCAGAATCGGAGGAGGGTAGCATCTTCTTTTAAGATGACGGTCCCAATGCAAACAGAAAACTTTGGCTTTTCAAAGGAAAGCCCCCGACAGGTGAGGCTCCACCCCGGGGCGCGAGTCTGAGAAATCCCGACCTAGTGGCTTCCGCGGCTTCCCTCCGAGTCCCGCGCCAGGCGTCCGCGCCCCGTCCTCCGTTCGCTCAGCCGCCCCGCTCAGGCGTCGGCCTGAAGAGCTAGGGCCACCGACCTGCTTCTGACCACGGGTCTCAGGTCACCTGCCGTGTGCCTGAGCTTTGACCCTTCCCTCCACCAGGTGCTGCTGCCGAACTTGTCTCCTCCTTCGGGGTGGGGACCTGCTCAGATGGGCATTCCTCCGGGAAGCCCTCGCTGCTCTTGACTTGGTCTTGTCTATCACAGCCCTAACTGTGAACGGCCGTGTGTGGTCCTTCCAACGTGGGGACAGGGTTACTGCTACCGTGTCCCCAGGCTGAGTTTCATGACACTTTGCAGCAACGATGTGGTGAGGAAGGACCAGGAGTAGGATCAGATCTGGCACAAGCAGTGGGAATGTTTATGTGTGAGTGTGAGCGTGTAAGTATATGTGTGAGTGTGTGAATGTGAGCAAGTGCGTGAGGGTGAGTGTGTGAGTATATGAATGG
Source organism: Trachops cirrhosus (assembly GCA_028533065.1). Lineage (NCBI taxonomy): Eukaryota > Metazoa > Chordata > Mammalia > Chiroptera > Phyllostomidae > Trachops > Trachops cirrhosus. The sequence goes on from CM052543.1 coordinate 145,610,625, forward strand.
GTGTGTGAGTGTGTGAGTGTATGTGTATGTATGAATGTGAGTGTGCATGAGTGTGAGAGTATATGTATGAGTGTGTGGGGGCGTGTAAGTGTATGCAAGTGTGCAAGTGTATGTGCGAGTGTATAAATGTGAGCGAGTGTGTGTATGTGTGTGCATATGTACGAGTGCATGAGTGTGTAAGTGTATGTGTGAGTGTGTGGATGTGTGTGAATATGTAAGCAATATGTACAAGTGTGTGGATGTGTAAGTGTATGTGTGAGTGTGTGAATGTGTGGGCGTGTGTGAGTGTACAAGTGTATGTGGGAGTGTATGAATGTGAGCGAGTGTGTGTATGTGTGTGCATATGTACGAGTGTGTGGGTGTGTAAGTGTATGTGTGAGTGTGTGAATGTGAGCGAGTGTGTATGTGTGTGCATATGTATGAGTGTGTGAGTGTGCAAGTGTGTGTGTGTGCGTGTGCGAGTGTGCTCAGGTCTAACTGCCCCGGGAGGTCAGGTACCTGCAGTGGAGGGGTGGACAGCGGTAGGGCACACTTCTCGCCCAGCGTGTGTCCCCACCTTCCTCCCCCTCGCTGTCCCCTCCCCCTCACTGTCCCCTCCCCCTCCCCCTCCTGAGGGCCCGAAGAAGGGGCAGCCAGGCTCTGGAGGAGCTCTGCTCATTGGCCGGTGGCTCACAGCGAATTGCTGGAACCGGTGTCCCGGGGGGACTCCTTTGTTGGTCGCTTGATGTGGGGCAGCTGCAGACACAGGCTCTGAGCATCTCTCATTCCCGACTGGTGTTGCGACATCGCAGACTCCAGTTACTCCAGGGCTCTTTCTCTTTAAAACTGGTATAAATCAATCAATTATCTGAGGCGACCGCTTTGATCGTCAGTAGCTGCGGGTTTTCTGTAGAAAACCTTAGCTGCACCCTGGAGGCCCCCTTCCCTGGAGGGCCACCTCGTCTGTCTCCATGGCACCCTGCTGCACACCGCAGGCTTGAAGCCGGTCACCAGGCTCCCCCTGGGCACAGCGCACCCTGCAGGCTGGTGGAGTCCCTCCGCAGCCCTCTGTCGGGCTGTGGCTGTGGCCGTGGCCGAGCCCACACACTGCAGCTGGATGACAGCGACCTGCGTCCCCTCTGGAGGGGTCACGCAGGTGGGCTGCCCCTGCCTCTGTGTTTCCCGGAAGGAACAACTCGCTGGTGGGAAAAGGAAATTGGGGGTCACTTGGGATCTGTGTGAATTAACCTTCATATCATATTAATGAGTCGTGCACCCTTTGTAATGCAAATTAACCCCAGCCTGCTTGCTTTGTCCTGTGTGCCCTGCAATACCTTCTTTCTGTTGTCGTGCTGAGTAACAGGTCTCAGGCCCGCTCATGACTACACACCTGGTGTCGTTTGGGTGGAACAAGACTGTTAGGGTCCTTTTCCAGTCACAGTCTCTCCCGGAGAGGAGGACATTTGGAGGGTGCTGCAGTGGCACCTGTGTGCAGAATTGGCGTGGGTGGGAGCAGCCCACGGGGCTGTGGCCTCGCTCGGCAGTCGGAGGGCCGTGTGCATGCTCCTCTCTTCCTCGCTGTGTGACTCAGTGGGGCTGGGCCCTCTGCGTGGGGCCAGGCTGGGGCCCCGTGCACACTGGGTCGGCCGAGTATCTGTTCAGTGTTTTCCCTAAAATAAGACACAGTTTTCATCTTCACCAATAACTTGATTGATACAAATATTTTGAGTATGTCGGCCATCTTCCATGTGGTAGAATGTTGACTGTTCTCAGTTAATGTCTCGATTTGATCGCTATCAACCTCAGCGGGTCTCCCCGGCCTCGGAGCATCGTCCAGTGAGAAATCTCCAGCACGAAAGCTCACAAACCACTTCTGACACGTTCGATCGATCAGTCACAGCACCTTCTCCACGCACTGCACAAATCTTTTCTTTGTGTTTCAGTTGCATTTTTACCTTTCTTGAAATAATAAAGCATGATATGCTGAAAGTGTTGCCTATTTTCTTCCATCTTCAACATTAAAAGGGCTGCACAAAAATTCACCAACTTCCAGTGCCCTCGAGGACCCGACTGGAAGGGACTGACGGCCGCAGGGGCTGGTGGGGGGTGGGACCCGCGGCGCGTCGGAAACCGCCGTTTCAGAAACCACAGAACCAGGAAACAGACATCCCCTGTCTCTTGCACTTTTTTGATGTGTTTTGTTCACCACACATTTTTGCCATGATTCTTATTTTTTAAGACGGGGCCTCAAAAATCGTTTGTCTTGATTTCCGAGGTTTCGGGCTCCTCCCTAAATGCTGTCTCGCTGGCCCGGCCCGAATCCCGGCCCCGAGCAGCTGGATGGCGGCTTCGCGGACCTCACAGCAACGATGAAGACGCAGGTTTAGACCGAGTTCTGCTGGAGGGGTTTCGGATGCTGGGTCTTTCCTGGACTTCTTACACATCTGGGAAAATCCCAACATCTTCGTTATCTGTAAAAATGAGGGGGCAGCTCATTCAACCGGGTAGCCGACGACAGGGTTTTCAAAGATGGAGCAGCTTTAACTCTCCTGCAGCTCCAGGTCGACTTTGGTAAGTAACAGAATTCTCCGGCGGCAGTGCCGATCACTGGAACCGGCCAGGCTGCCCGTGCACTTTGGACTGGGCTCTCCTGCCGTGGAGCCAATCGATCGCAGCCTAGTTATTCCACACCCCTGAGTGCTGTGTTCACTTACCAGTAAATGAAAATAATGTCCATCTCTAGGGTTCTTATAAGGACTAAATGAAACAGCTTGGGCAAAGAATCTGACATCCATTAGATGCGATGAGTTTCTGCTTTCCTCTTCACCTGCGAAGAAGAGCTGTGTTCGCAGATAAACTCTGAACTCAGTGTGCAGCAGAGGTCCTTCGGCGTTTTGCTAATTCTGCTTCTGGTTGATGAAGCTCGCGGTCTTCCTCAGGCCCCAGAGCCCCGGGTTCTAACACGGGCGCGGGCTTGGCTCCGTGGTCCCTGGCAGGACCGGGGTCCCGTGGGGCAGCAGCGGCAGGCCTGCTGGTCCCCTCGTGGTCTCTCCCTCCCCCTCTGTTCCCACTCGAGCTCCTTCTGGGAGACCTTTGAATGCCACAGAGCTTCCTTCTGTGACTTCCCCGCGGCTCTGTGGGGTGTCCCTCTGCTGCTGAGGGTGGGGGACGGATCGCTGCTCACTCTCACACCCAGTCCGGTGTTACAGGCCTCCCCTGGGGGCAGGTGCTCGGCCTGGTGGCCCCACCCCCGTTTCCAAACCCTTTGACCGCCTGTCGGTCGCTACCATCCCACTGGGAGGGGCTGCCAGGGCACCGTGGGGGCCACATTTGCGAGAGTTGCTGAACTCGGCCTCAGGCTGGCGTCCCCCTCCTCTCGGGTAAAACCAACACAGCTGTGCGAGGCGGGGCCGCTCTCGCCAACTGGAGACCGTGAAGGACAGGCCACGAAAGTCTCAGGACGGGGCCACTGAACCAGAAAAGTAAGTCCCTCATTTGTTTAAGCCGCTGTGGTTAGGTTTTCGGTCGCTTTCCCCCCAAAGCCTTCCTCTCTGGTACACCACCGAGTCCTGCCGTCCGGGGCGGGCCGCAGCCTCTGGAGGAGAAGGAGAGGAGGCCGGAGGGCTGCACAGGCCGGTCCCCTGTGCTCTGGGGGAGCCAGGCTGTTGACCTCTGACCTCTGGAGGAGTCTTCCCGAGGCACTTTGATTCCTGACGCACTGGGAGCCCGGGGGCTCCGCCCACCTTTCAGCCGGACCTGCCCAGACCTGCCAGTCACAGCTGCAGACTCTGCTTGGGCTCCCCTGGACCCTGGGCTCAGAAAATAGATCGTGAAAAGATGGGGTTTCTGCAGATCAGACATCTCCTAAGGGGGCAAAGGGGGCTTCTTTGACATCAGCACTGAATGCCAAAATTCAGCTTTGTCCGAAGAACATCTTAGAAAGCTACCTGTGCCCATTTAAAGTTTGAGGATGACAGGGCATTGCAGAGACAGGCAGAAGGAGTCGCGAGCTGCGGTTTTCCACACCGGTGCCTTCCCTGTGGAGTTGGCGTGTCAGAATGTGGGGAGTTGTATTTTGTCTGCTTTCAGCCCCCCAGAGGCGCTGTGAGGACAGTGGTGAGCTGGGCGCTTCCACAGCTCAGTCAGTGCCGCTGCCTCTTGGATTCTCCGACACTGCCCAGCCCTGGGGTCCTTCCTGCTGGCTCCTGCCCGCCACCAGCTGCTGCCAACCAACCGAGCTGACCCCCAGTGTCGACAACACGTGAACCTGTAGATGATCTGTATTCGGTTTCCCAGAGACCCTGTATGTGCTAACTGGAGGCGGGACTAGAGTCTCAGGGACCTGGATGGACGGGACCACGCTGGAGCAGCTGGGCGCTGGTGAGTAAGGGGCGGAGAACGACACTTTTTGTCAGATGCTAAAATGCACGATCCTCTTCCAGAATCCTGGCCGTATATCAGGGCGGCCTGTGCTTATCTAGAATAGATCCCGAGGAAGCTGCTTTCTAAAAAGCTTTAGAGGAAAACAGTCTTCTGTAGGTTGTGGCAACTGCGAGGACGCTAATTTTATAATGAACCACTGTTTGATTGACACGGGGCAAGGCAGTCACGGGGTGCCTTCCAGAGCGGAGGCAGCCGCACCTGCAGCTCAGGCACGCAGAGCCACAGCGCCCCGAACTCCAGGAAACACCGGCCGGTCTGGGAGAAGGTGCAGCGGGAGCAGAGGACTGTGGACTGTCCAATGTCATGTTTATCCCTGTAGTTCGCCTGCCTTCCAGTAATTTGTTACTTAAACTCAACATCAAGACTCAAGCGATTGCACCCTTGGTCGGGGGGTCTTTTGTTCCGTCCCCTCCAGGTGAAGCCGGCTGCTTTGCACGAGGAGGCCACCAGGAGGGTCTGGTAATTGAATGGAAAAACTCACCTTGGTGGAGCGTGGGGTAGAAGAGGGGGGACGCTTTTACCGCCCCCCACCTGGTGTTGCTGTAGGGACTGGCCTCAGGCTTGGGAAATTTCCTGCTGTAGGGGTCTTTCTGCCCCCAGGGGACGCAACCCTCCGGTGACAAACTGGTGGGAGACAAAGCAGTCTGCCCTCTGGGCTGGGCATGCACCGCTGGGGCTGTCGCCGCAACCGATACCTGTAACAATGGAAGAGGGACATTTTTATCAGGATTTTTCACGACTTGACTTGGCTGGGAATATTTGGACACCATTCCAAGTGCGATTTTTGCATAAACTTGGATTTTCCTTGGTGTACGTTTTAAAGCACGCCAAACGCAGAGCTCATTTTCAACCCCACACTGACCTTCCCTGCGCCGAGGCCCCCACTGCGCCGGATTCCATCACACGCCCGTTTGTGTCACGGTCCTAATCCCCGGGGCCCCCTCTTGTAAGGCAGGGACACCTGTCTGCCACCTGCACCTTCGTCAGCCTTCACTGCATGGCCTCTGCTCGTGGGCATTTGGCCCGAAATGCCTTCAAGGCTGAAGATGTCTTTCAAGTATGTTTCTCACACATGGTGCCAGTGAGAAACTTCCAACCAAGAAACGCACCTCGACCTCAACTGTGCGCGCCTCGTGGGGCAGAGTCGATGTTTGACCTGCAGCGTGTAGCTCGCCCTCTCTGCCTAGTCCGATGCAGACCTCCACCCTCGTCTGCGGGTGGTGCCGCGTGCAGCATCCACACAGTAAGATGTGCGTCTGATCATAATTCATCGGTGCTCTTGGGCCTCCCTCCCCCGTGTGCGCGCGCGCGCGCGTGTACACTGACACACCCACGTGTGGGACATGGCGTGTATGATGCGGTAGCTGTCTGCCGGGCCGGTCCCCAGGCCTCTCGTTGGTCTGGGTGGCAGATGTTTTTACAAGAAGTAAGATCGTGATGTACAAAAGTTTAAAAAACATCCTGGAAGCTGGCGTGGAAAGAGAGAAGAGGAGCCCGTGTTTTGTCTAGCAATGGCTCTCAGTAATTAAAATATTTCCTAAGTGACAGAAAGTGGAGTCAGAGCGTGAATTTAACAACACTAAGTCAATTATCACATAGCGACTATTTTCTCTGACGGGTGAACAGATAAATTAGGATAGTATCTGCTCCCAAAAGCTGATAGTCCAGTGGAAAAGAAAGATACAGCTAGATACAGAGCGAGCGATAGATAACGAGGGAGGTAACATGCGCCTTTATTGAGTGTTTTGTGTGCTGGCTCACTCACAGCAGCACGGAGGGTCTTTACACATACCCCTCCCGAGGGGTAGTGTCATTGCTGCCTTTTCACTCCGAGTGACAGAGGCACAGAGAGGTGACAGAGCTTACCAGGGAGCACACAGCTACTGGGCAGGGAAGCCGGACCTCCTGGCCGGACTGGAGGACTGTGAGTCTGCGGCTGGCCCTCCCCTGGGCCGCGTTGGCACTGGGGCATTTGTCCCTCCCATTGAGCTTGCTCATCCCTGTTGTTCGCGTTGGCACTGGGGCATTTGTCCCTCCCATTGAGCTTGCTCATCCCTGTTGTTCCTCCAGGATGTGGAAGATGCTGAGGGAGGGGTGACAAGTATCATGGAAATTCGGGGGCTGTTTCTGGGGGACAGGAAGCTGCCTCTCTGGGTGTGTAGCCTGCACAGGGCCCTGGGAAGGGTCGGAAGCGGGAGTTCACAGAGAGGCCACCTCTCCCGGTGGCAGCACCTCAAGGAGGTCCCGGCCAGCCTCCCCGAGCCCCCCCACTGCAGCCGTGAAACATGAGTGCATGTGGGCAGGGTGAGGGATTTTCGAGGGCTTTAATTAGACTCGAAGCACTGGTTAGAATCGGCTTTAGTCAGGGTACTGAGAGTCAGAACGTGGTCAAAGGTAAGGAGAGGCTCAAACTTTGGAGGGAAAATGCATCAACTACATGAAGTTTCGAAAAGTGAAAGACTGATTCGTTTCCAATTAAAATAAGATCTTTGGAGTCAGATGTGGGGTCTTAGGCTCCAGGTGTGCGAGGCGGGGTGACAAGAGGAACGCGGGAGTGAGGAAAGAATTAGGCCCAGCTGACGGCGGGGTTCAGCTCGGGGACACCACTGAAACCCACACGAAGAGAAGCAGCTAGAAATCCTTTCCTTAGGTGGCACGCAGTTGCATCCGTGGGCTGAATACCTCATACTGCGCTGCAGAGGGTCTTGATGTCAGCCCACCTGAGGACATCCGTGCTTATTCCGCTGCTGGGACATTGGGGATACTGGGTTTCCTCTTTCCAGAAGATAAACTCCTGGTGATGGACAGGCAGCATCGTGTGAGCATTGTTGCCATGGTGACGGACAGGCAGCATAGGTGTGAGTGTTGTTGCCATGGTGACGGACAGGCAGCACCACGCACATAAGCACTGTTGCCATGGAGGTGATCACAGACAGATACAGCTGCAAGTGGGGCCCAGCTCCGCCCGATGCAGACGCCCGAGAGCGTGCAGATGTAGGTCACGGAAACCAGCAGCTCACTTGTCCTCAGCCGGGGACTTTCCCCTGTGGGGAAGGAGAGCACCTTGGCCACCAGCTGGGAAAGCTGACGTTTCAAACTGAGGCCTGCATCGCTACGGGCCGAAAAAATGAGGCAGGGGGGTTGCCAGGCAAAAACGTGGTGGCCCTGATGGACTGCGTCATGTACGAAAGCCAAGCAGTTTCCACACAGAGGTAGAGTGCAGGAAAGCAAATTATTCTTCATCCATCCATCCATCCATCCATCTATTCATTCAACAGAGCAGGACAGAGAAGTCTGTTTGTGCCTGATCCTGGCGGGATGCTGACGACTCCCAGGCACCGGATCGGCTCACGATGAGCTGTCGGGGAGGAGAGCTGGACACGAGAGGACGTGACCAGCTGTGGCAGAAGTGTGCACAGTGTGCAGGCACATGGTGGGGCTGGTGCTGGGCTAGAACGAGAGGGCCGGGGGCCAGGGGGCCCCTCTCGGGAGCTGCTGGGCTCAGGCTCGCAGACCTCAGGGGTAACTGCAGGTTGGGGGGGGCTCTCTCCGCTCATGCAATGTCCTGCATCTTCGAAACCGCCTCCCGACTCAGGGACGCATTCCGCTCAATCTCGTTCCTTTCTGAGACTTTCTATTTTATTTGGACTTAGTACCATGGAATTTGGGATCCTATCATTTGCCTAAATTCTTGCTCTGCCTCCCCAGTTAGAGTCACATCTCCCGTAGGGCACAGGACTGGGCGCGGAGAAGCAGGTGGACCTCCACTTTCAAATATAAAAAGCGACTCCTTATGGGGACGAATATCGAACGCGGTAAAATTCCGGTGTTAGTGTTGGTTGGACATAGGACCCTTTTCACGGCAGGGTGAGTGAGTGGACCCTCCTCTGTGGCAATCAGGGAACAACCAGCCGGAATTTTTCGAAAGAGTCCCAGCAGTAAAGCTAAGACAGCAACGTTGCTGTGCAGGAGTCTTTAGGGAGCCAAGAAGGAATATGTAACAAGGACTCGTTTCCTGGAACAATTTTCTGAGTCCTGCGGATGTGTCGGAACAGCGTGTTCTCCGATGAGTTCTGACGCTTCCCTCAGATGCTGTGTATGAATCTGAACTGCTGCGGGGAAGAAGGAGAGCGTTGCTGGGCGAAGCGAGGTCTGAGTCAAAGGAATGTCGCCGTGGTTCACACGAACAGGTTTTGCTCGGTGAAAATGTGAAGCGGTCCAGGGGAAGCGGCAGTGGTGGAGGCGGCGTTTCGGGAGGTGAATAGGTTTTACGGGGACGGTTCATTCTAATGCCTTCGTAGGGCGCATGCGCAGGATGCCCGTATTAAAGCTAGGTCTACCTGGGCTCCCCTGGGCCCTCTGCCGCCTGCTTTTTTCGGGGTGTCCCCATCTAAGGAGCAGCAGACCCACAGCCTTGTTCCAAGGGGATGGAGGACTGACTCCGGATCAGTGGGTCGCCGATCCGAGTAGCCCGTGGCTGGCGCAGAGCGGGGGGTGGCGGTGCTGCGAGAGAAGCCACGCCCCCTTCCCCCGCCCTGAGCACCCGCACAGAGCCGCCCCAGGAATCCCCGGGACGCCCAGGCACGGGCCGTCAGCCCCAGGTGGAGGTGTGCGGTGGCGGGGCGCCCCTCCCTCCTACAGTTTTGCGTTGAGGACGGGTCAGAAGGACTGAGGCCTGTTTTGTTTTCTCTTATGAGGGACCCAGGAATAAAAAAATCGTCCAGTGACTATAAGAAACCGTGACAAGATATCATTCTTTAAAAAAAATATGGACATTTGACTTCGGATTTTTAGGGTGCTTCTATCTCCAACTCCCTGTGCCCAAATTACAGGCCAGGGCGGGGCCGTGGGGTCCGCCAGTCCCCAGGCTCTGACGTGGCCGGGTGGGCACGACAAGCACGCGTGTGCCGCCTCCTTCCCAACGCCGCCCGATGGGAAGGCTCCGTGAGGCGCAGACTCCTGGCCGTGGGAGGCGACGCTTCGCCTTCAGGGCGGATGCGCCGGGCTCGGCCGCTTCGGAGCCGCCCGGCGGCGTGCACAGCCCCCTCGCACACCTCTCCTTGCTAAATGCCTTCCTGTGTCGAGCAGCGCGCTGGGTGTGGGCCGGGTTTCACAAGAGCCCTGGGCCACTTCTCGTCTTGCTCTTCCCGTATTCTGCTGCCAGCTTTGCTGGTAAGCGGTGCCTGTGGAGTTCGGGCTGAGTCGGCGTCAGGGAAGAGGCAGAGAACTGAGTCCCCGGAGAGCTGCGGGGAGGACCAAGAGCGTTCCGGCCTCTGGGGTGCAGGTGGGCCCAGCGCCTGCTTCCCCCGCGGGTCCGACTCCCGGGGCTCACTGCCTGCGGTGCGGTGGGCATGCTCACTGGTTTGCCTGGTTGGGGCTGGCTAATGCCCCGCTGGGCAGGTATGACTGGTAACGATGTTTCTGTTTGGCCTATTTGGCCTAAAATATGTCCCGCTTTGGACAATATCTTACGTGGCACCCCGCTTAGGGGGCCCACGCGGGCCTCTGGGGCTGGCTCAGAGCTTCTCCCAGGCTCCGTGCTCTGCGCTGATGCAGTTTTTGAAGGCGCACTTTACGGCAGGCCCTGCCCGGTTCAGCTCAAAGTTGTTCATGGTCGCACTGACCAGTTCACCCCCCGCCCGGCTCATTTAGAGAATAATAAAAATGTCACACGTCCCCGGCGCCTTGAGCCGATGTCGAGTTCCAGGAAGGACGTGAGCACCCTCAGGTTCTCAGGCCGTGGGGATAAAGAGAGTCTTGAAAGCTCTGTTGAGAGAGGGTGGGACGTGCCTGGACGGCGGGTGTGCTTGGGTGGCCCGACCTCAGGGTGCTCTTGTCTCCAAGAGAAATGTCAGCCACCGACTTGGTCGCTCTGTCCTGCCTCAGGGCGTGGCTCTGCAGTGTGACGTCCCCAGGCTCCTGGAGGCACGCTTCATCTTGCAGGCCTGCTCTGCGAAGCCCCGGTGGGTGGCTCTGTCTCTGGTCCCTGCGCTTTTGGTCCCCTGACTCAGAGCTGCATGAGCCCTTCCTGGCTGTTTCAGCGTTGGTCGGTGTGCAAAGTCCGATGGTGAACATGGGCTGGCTCCTCCCTCGCTGAACGGGGACTGCCCAGTGGTAACTACAGTCCTTAGTCACCACGGGAGACTGGGGGAAAGGTGGACCTTCCAGAGCCTGTCTCCGTGGCAGCAGGAAGAGAGGCCGGGAGAGGGCACTGAGGCCCATTCTGTTCTCAGGAGACAGAGGAGGCACGTTCTCGAGGTTCCCACAGACACCAAGCCCAAGGAGGAGAGAGGGGCCCCATCGATTTCCCCCTCTGCTGCTTAACAAATCGTCCATCCATGTCCCCTTCTGACCTGCAGCAGCAAGGCATCACCCCAGAGACTTCTGGGTACGTGTGGGTGATTCTGGACCTCAGGGACCTTTGAGTTTAGTGGGATGACAAGCAACAAACTGACTTTTAGGGGACAGTCTGCAAAGGTGGCGTTAGACCTGGGGTGCCACGAAGGCACGGAGGGGCACCCATCTCAGCCTGGGGAGGGCCGGGAGCTGATAATCCTGCAAGGGGCCAGCTGGACCAGGCTAAGGGCAGGCTGAGGGCCACTCTTCCGGGGAGACGTGTTCTGGGAATCAGAGGTCAGAATGGCCAGAGGACAGGTTCTTACAGGAACCAATGGGCCACTCACTCACTCACTCACTGAGAGCCATCTCTGTGATGAGGGCATGAAGCCCGAGTTTAGGAAGCTGTGGTTGGACAGGTGGGCGAGGACGCCTGTGCTGTGTGTCCTGACGGAGGAATGCAACATTATCTGGAGGACCGTGGGGACCCTCGGGAGGGCTGACGCAGGAGGCAGAGGCGTGGCCGGTGAGAACCCTGTGCAGAGGCCCAGCGGGAGCGTTAGGGACTTTGTCCCGTCAGGAGCGTTTGATGACACCCACCTCGGGGCTGGAAAGCGGGTGAGCCTGGCACGACTGTCCGAGTTCCCTGCCGGTAGCTGCTGGACGGTGGCGCCCTTCGTCCGGATCGGCGAGGACAGAGGAAAGGCTGAGGAGCGCTGATGGATTCTGTTGTCGATGGTCCGGAAAGTTTGCGGGGGCTGTTGGAATTGTGGGTGTTAAGGGGTGATGTCCGCGTGATGGCGAGGATTCCAGGGTGGACCACAGAGAGAGACTGCGGGTGATCAGCTCGCAAACCTGCTGATGCCGCAGGGGTGGGTGTGTCATAAAGTAATAACTAGCGACCAGAGCCCTGTGCCTCGCACCCCCCGAAGCACAAACCCACTCGCCTTCCGTGGGACACCAGGAAATAATGCTTTCTCACCCCCGTTTTGTGGAAGAGGAGTCTGAGCCGGTGAGCAGGCGGGTGGGCAGCTGGCACGAGGTTGCCCAGCATGTTAGGAGAGTGGTGGGCGTCTGGGGCATTGATAGGACAGAAGGGGAGAAGGGGCGCCCCGTGGGAGGCCAAGGGGTAAGTGCCCGGAGGGACGCTGGGAGGGTTGTTCCGGCTGGCCGGGGAGAGCCCGTCCCTCCTGCCTGGCACTGTCCTGGGTTTCCAGTCGCTGGTGAAGGGTGACAGCCTCCTGCAGGGCGGGGAGGCCGGCCCCCCGAGCCCCCCCGAGCCCTGGCTGCCCTGGGGCCGTGAGGCTCCCTCCCCGAGGGCAGAGCCTCTGCCTTCCTGACCCAGCGCCTTGCCTGTGGCAGGCGCCTAATACATGACCGTTTTCGCAGGTTCTCAAGAAGTGGATTTGCATAAAAGGAGGAAAGGTCCAGGCAGCCTCCTTTTACTTTTTTTTTCGAATGTTCCCTTTTCTGGGCGGTTTTGCAGTTGGGCTCTCCTTGCCGGGCTGACCTCACCACTCGTCTGTCCTTCTGGTCTTTGTGCCCCCCACCCTCTCTGTCCCCCAGTTCTTTTTTTTATTTTTTTAATTTTTAATTTTTTTATTTTAGATTATTCAGTACAGTTTCTATCTTTTAATCCCATTCCAGCCCACCCACCCATCCCTCCCCACCTCCCTTCCATTTCCAACCCCCCTAGTTTTGTCCATGTGTCCTCTATATTTGTTCCTGTAAACCCTTCCCTTCTCCCCTGAAATTCCCTCCCCTCTCCCCTCTGGTCCCTGACATCCCGTCCTCCATTTCAGTGTCCTTTGTTATATTTTACTTGTTTCTTTGTTTTGTTGTTTAGGTTCCTGTTAAAGGCGAGATCATTTGGTATTTGTCTTTCATTGCCTGGCTTATTTCGCTTAGCATAATGCTTTCCAGCTCCATCCATGCTGTTGCAAAGGGTAGGAGCTCCTTCTTTCTTTCAGCTGCATAGAATTCCATTGTGTAAATGTCCCCCAGTTCTTTGTGGCTTCCTCCTTCTCGCCTTCATCAGCCTGGCACGTACTGGAATTAGCCGTGTATCTGTGTGTCTGGGAGGCCCCTGGGCTCTAAGACCCCGAAGGCTGTGTTCTGTGTGCCAGGCCCTCCGGAAGCCCCTCTCCAGCCCCCCTTGCACATCCCCACCGCAAACCCCACTGTCCCCGGACTCACCAGCTGCGCCGTCCCACCCCGCCCTGGCGGGAGCGGGTGGCCCAGGCTGGCTCCACGTCCCCTCTCTGCCTCTCCCCGGTCTTCCCAGACGCGGCTCACACAGGACGCTACGGCGAGATGAGCGGCAGCTCTGATCGAAGCTGAAAACTGCAGCTGACACCCGGGCTGCCGGTCAACGGGCAGCTGACGCCGGCCGGTGTGCCCGAGCCCCTGCCGCAGTCCTGGCTGCCCCCCAAGACCGACGTGCTCCCAGTGTCCCCGACGGGAGAGGCCGAGGCGGGAGAAGAGACAAGGCCGAGGAGAGCCCGGGCGTGCTTCTGCCCTCATTTCCCGGGTTGACGTCACAAGCAGCCTAGTGAGGCTAACGTTTTGGGTGGAACTACCTGTTTCTGCTGGGCACGGCGCAAGAACATGTTGCTCATGGAATTCTCACTCAACAACAGGAGAAAAAAAGTCATTTTCACACAGGCAGTTTGGGCCCCCCAAATGGCCATGACAAGGGTTTCCCGCATGCCACGGGGACCGAGGTGTGCAGCTGCTGTGGAAAGTTCAGAGCTCCCGAAGGAACCCCAGGGGCATTGAAAAACATCACGCATTTAGATTGGGCCAGCTCTCGCTGCTCAGGCAGTGGGGTCCGGCCGCTGGGGAGGCCTCAGAGCCCTGGGCTGAGGCCCCGAGCCGTCCGCGGAGCGGGGGCCTCTCCCGGCTCTTAGCGAGAACCACGGTGAAGCACGAGCCGTCTGCCGGCCAGTTTCACATCCTCGTCTCTGCGAGTTTTACTTTCTGGGCCCACGACCTTGATGTTTGGGCTTTCAGAACAGAAGGCGATCTTGAGTGAAACTCACGCGTCTTCGCAAGCTTTTCGAGTCCCAGCCTCCTCTGCGTCTCGGTGGCCCGTGTTGAGAGCCGTGCAGTGCGTGTCCCCTTTATCTGATGTGACTTCGGGTCGGTTTGATACAGTTTCGATCTGGCACGCCATCAAAATCAAGAAAGGCGGGGTCTTCCGTTCCGAGGGGCAGCGTTGTCTGCTGGCCCGGAGACGCCAGGCACCGCAGGCTGCACAGGGCTGACCGGCTCCTGCAGAAGAGATGGGCGGCGGTCTCTCTTGTGATCCTGCTGGGGACTTCCATGGGCCTCTGGGCTCTGCAGAATGACTCAGCTCTCTCTTGGTTATATATTTAAGGCTTTGTTTTTCTTTCTCGGGTTTGGTATTGGTTTTCTCTCTCAGTTCCTTCTGGTGAATCTTATTATCTTCAAGATGTAAAACTACCCTGCTCGATTTTAAACTAAGCTGTATGCTGAGGATTTTTTAAAGGTAACTTTCTCTGATGATGGCCTGCAGTGGGGAAAGACCTTTCTGACCTCCCTGGCTGGGCGGCTCCATTGGGTGGAGCGTGTCCTGCTCACCAAAAAGGTTGAGGGTTCGATCTCCGGTCAGCATCCATATCTGGGTTTGGGTTCAAGCCCCAGTTGAGGTGCGTTGGAGAGGTAACCGAGTGGTGCCTCTCTTTCTCTAAAATCAACAAAAAACACATCGTCAGGTGAGGATTAAAACAAATCCACCTGACTTCTTAGAGTCCATTCTGAGACGAAGAGGAAATGCAGTTAGTGCACATGTAGAAGTCTGTGTAAAAGCTCCCCAAATATTCCCAGTGACCGATGACCGTGGCCGGTGGAAGGTAACTTGGGTGTCCCTGTAAGACAAGGGGCCCGTCTGCTCCAGCGCCGGGCACCTGTCCCGGGCAGGTAGGTGGATGGACTGAGGGGCAGAGCGAGGACAACTTTTCGTTGTAAACCTTTCCTGACTTTTCCTGGCGCACCTGCAGAACTCAGACTCATGCCACTTTTTTCCAGCTGCCTGAGGGGGCACCGTCACCGAGCTCTTCATGCCATAGGACTGCGTGACTCGGACCCAGCCTTGTTCTGTTGAATGAGGTGGGGCCGGGAGTCACCTCAGTTAAGGTGGGGGTGGCATTGCCTGTGGCTCACAGACGTGGTCCTGCCTCGAGGCCTGGCAAAGGCTGACAACGGTCGCTGGCTGTGGGACAGCTGGAGGCGGTAGGGATGACCTTGGACATCAGCTCACACGGGCAGCCGGGTAACTGTCAGAAAAGATGGTGGACGTCAGAAGGCGGAGACAGACCCTGTGACTGTGGTGAAGGGCACAGCGGAGAGGAGTGGCAGCATGAAGCAGGCCACAGGAAACCCCACAGGGTGGCCGATGGGCTGCCAGGAGCCTCTGGCCAGACTGGATGGTGTTTGGGCTGGGGACAGGACAGGGAGCTGGCTGGCCTGTCGGGGCTGGCGGGAGGGGCAGTGTGGGGGCAGGCAGGGCCTGGCGGGGGGCACTCCAGGAAGCCCAGAGACTCCCCTGAGACAGGGGGCTGCAGAGCAGGGCGGTGGACGGCCAGCCTCGCAGGACAGCTTCCAGAACTGCGGCCGCTGACAGCCAAGATTTCAGGTTAAACACAGGTTTGAAAGAGCCCTCCTTAATCAAAGATTATGGTTTTGTGAGCCCTCAGGGGGGAAGGCGCTTACCCCCGTTTGCTGCCTGGCCCACGGATGCTGCTCCCACGGAGAGGAGAGGGGGCTGGAGGGAGGAAGGGCCAGGGGTGGTCCAGGAGCCCAGGCCGAGGGGAGGGCGGGAGGAGCGGCAGCTGTGGCCCAGGGGCCGGGATGGGAGGTGTGCTCAGCGGTTTCCAGGTGGGGCCCTGGGGAGAGGCTTGGACTTCTCCGGGGCTGGGCTTCAGCAGCGCTGCTGTTTGCTGGAGGGGGCCCGACACACGGCGGGGGGCCGTGGGGGTGGCGAGGCGCTCTCCATCGCTGAGAATGACTTACACGGTCACGCTGTTCCATCGAAAAGAGATGCTGGGCCTTTCCTTTGAACTTCGGGGACTGTCGTCACTTTCCCTCCTGATGACGCCCCGAGATTTCCTTCCTCCAGCTCAGTGTCCGTCATGCGCGGCTGGGTGTTGGGGTTCAGGTGAGTAACCGAGCTCGGGTCGCCTCCGGGGTGGCAGAGCCAGGGTCGGCCTCAGCGGTTAGGGCTCACGGCGGCTCCACCCGACGCCCAGTGTCAGGTCCGAGGTCATCGGCCACGCCATTTCCCTCCCTCCACTCCAGCGGGATGAGGTCCGAGCCACAGGGCAGGACAGGACGTGTGTCAGACAGGGAGGTGGGGGCCAGGTTTCCACACAGCAGACGGGGAGCAGAGCCCCGATGTCTGGCTCCCATCCTGGGGCTTGGTTTACAGCTGACTCAGAAACAGAGGCTGCGTCTCGGTCGGAAGATGCTGGCCATCGAGGCCGGAGGTGGACGGCGCAGGGTCGGGCAGGGTGAAGGGCTCCGGGCGAGGCCGTGACTCACAGCTGCCCCCCGGCACTCGCCCGGGAACCGGGTGGGCAGAGGAGATCTGCTCCAGTGAAGTGAAGCTTTCTCGACACGCCGTCTGACGGGCATTGAGAGAAGGCTGCGAGAGTCACAGGTGAGGGGCCTGACGTGGGTGGCAGTCTGCAGCTCGGGCGCCGCGGTGGGGCGGGGTCCCCTCTCCCTTCCGCTGCTGCAGCTTCGGACGCGCTGCCTCCGGCTCGTGGCCCTGAGGAGTCCTCCCGGTGCACACCCTTCTGGTTTCGCTCGGCCCGTCCTGCCCCTGGGGCTCTGAGACACCCCTCTTTCGACCAGGGCCCAGGAAACCACCCCACCCCGGCCGCCCCGGGGCTCTGGTCGCCCCATCTGCAGCTGGGGTAGCAAAGGCGAGAAGCTGTTGGTCAGAGAACGATTTTTTCAAGAAACAAAGGCGAAAACCCCACCGAGAGGCCTGTTTGCGGGCTGGCCCACGACCGCGTTAGCTCGCTGTGGCCGGAACAGACGGACGTTTGGGGGCCGGCCTGGACAATGGGCCCTGTCCCACGGGACAGCACAGTCTGACATAAAAATATCCAGTGACAAATGCACTTTAAGGGCAAGGTCTTATTTTAACCATTTACTAGGTGAAAAACTATTTTCGAACTGTGAAAGTAACGAGCGTAACATAGGAAACGGGAGAGGAAGAATGCGGCCCCCCCGCCCCGCCCCCCAGACACCCAGCTCTCCCGCCTCGTAGCTGAGTTCCCCGTGGTGCCTGGGCGGTTCACATCTTTGCAGTCTTGGTGCAGATGAAATTTTGCGTGTGAATTTCCCCTTTGTTTTGAATCGTAAGCCCATATAGTGTGGCGGGGGGTCCTTGCAGCCGCCCCTGTCGGTGAGCGAGCAGCAGGGCCCGGAGTGAAGGGACCGCGCCTCCCTCCGGCCACTGGGCCTCTGGGTGGGAGCTGGGCCGCGCCTGTGGTCAGCAGGGTCAGAAACAGCCAAACCCACGGTTCTGAGACGGGAAAGGGAGCGTGAGCTTTCATCACAGGGAGGGGAAAAGTCAAGGTGTCTCGGTGTGTCCTCACACCTAATTAGCCCCCCGAGGTGGCAGCCGTCCCCTGCTAGAAAGGCCTGTGGTGGACAGTGGGTGACAGGATGGGCCCAGGGCAGCTGTACAATACACCCAGGACAGGGTTGGGGGGAGCACTTCTGACCTTCTCTGGGCCCCCCGCCCTTCCAGCCTCTGCCTTGCACGTGTGAGTCGGCGTTCAGGCTGTGTGATGGGGGCTCTGGTGATGGGGGGGTCCAGTGATGAGTGGGCTGCGGGGGCTGTGGCCCTGTGCCGAGCAGAGCCGCCTCTGCCTGGCCCCCTCCTCACGCCTGCTCCCCCCGCCCTTGGTCCTGGGGAATTCGGGTGGAGCTTCGTGTGATGCGTTTGCCTGGACCGTTTCTCTGACTGCCTGAGATACTGCATTTTTAGTAGCAGACACATTGCCTTTAAAAAATCATAATTCGGGTTCAGAATCTTGCATGAGCTTACAGGCCCAAGTGGTATTTGGGGAGCGTTACTCTGGATATTCTTTGGGGATGGACCTTGTTTTCTTGGAGTGGACTCTGGTGACCCTGGCTTTTTATGACCCAGGAGGAGTGGCCCCCCGGGCTGGTGCTGATCCCACACGCTGGAAGCTGCAGGCACAGGGATGTAGATGGGGCTCTTCTTGTGCCGAAAGTAGTGACTGGTCCCTTAATGGGAAGGAAGGTGGTGACAGTGGGCGCGTGTCTCCCTAGGCAGCCAGTCCTGGGTTTTGAAAGCTGTGAGAGGGTGCCAAGCCCCTGAAGAAGGACAATGGAGAGTGTAAGTCATTCCTTTACCTGTTTGTGCTGTTTAGAAGATTGCCTGCCTGTCATCTAGGTGATATTTCGGGGGAATGACGTCTGACTATGGATGCGTTTTCAGCTGTATGGTTCCACTGCGTGGAACCGTCACTAACAGAACGAGAGCATGGGGGCCGGGCGGTTCACTCTCCGGCCTCGGCCGAGTCGTCCAGCGTCTCCGGGGCCTCAGCTTCCCTGCGCTCAGGCTGCTGTGTCATCGGACAGCCCGAGGCCAGCCGGACCGCGACCGAATGACACCCGTGGCATAGCCACCGGGCAAGGGCTCAGACCGCTGGGCCACCTGAAATAACGTTTAGGAGCGAATTTACGCGGGCTCGTATTCCGCCTCGCTTTTATGCACAAAGGGCTGTAAGAGTGTGGCATCCCGGGGGTGGCCATGGTGCCACAGACCGAGTCACCGGAGAGGAAAGCAGCATCGATCCAATGTCTGAGCACCTTAGTTGCCACTAATACGCAGTTACTGGGAGAAATGTAGCTAAAAATGGATGGGCTGACGTGAAACAGTTTCTACTTCTTCAGGAAGCTTGTCGCACGGGAGAGAGAAGCACGGGCTGCTAGCTGTCCCCGCTTTGGGGCTCATGCACCAAACTCCTGTCACTACTTATGAAGAGATGTAATGCCCTCCGTGTGAAGAAGCATCTCAGTGACCGCCACCAACACGATGGCGCCGTGTCTCCCCAGACACGGGGTCTCCCCCTGGGGCTGGCCGAGGTTGCGGGTCGGAGCTCGTGCCCCACCCCCACGCCCCCGGCTGCAGGGTTTGCCTTCGCACTCTGAACTCCCGAACGCTGCAGCGGACTCCAGCAAACGGATTTACAACCTAGTGAAAACCAGGTAGTTTTACAGAGACGCTGCCACTTCTCTGGCAAGTCGCAGCAGGGGGGGGTTAGGGGTGCGGACGGTGCAAGCCCCGGGGCTGCGCCTGCACCGTTATCTCCGCAGGCCGAGGTGCCAGCCGGGCGCCGGGCTCTGGGCACCCAGGGCCCCTTTCGCTCAGCGCCCCTCTGTGTGGGGACGGCGGGCGTTTCCGTTGGCCGAGGTGGTGCAGTTTTGCAGGACGTGCGTTGATTTTTTTTTTCTTTACCGTAGACGAACTATAACAAGATTGTACAAATCGCTGTGATGGACGCTGTGAGAAAGGGCTCACGCTTTTCCAAGAGGATGAGATGAATCTTCTTTTCCCGGAGAGGACATTGACCTGGGAGCAGGTGCTTTAGATGCTCCAGGTGGGCAGCTCATGAATCGAGGCTCCTGGGGCCTCGGGTGAGGAGTCACAGACCTGGCCTTTCTTCCTCCTTCCCTGAATCAGTTTAAAGAAGCCTGTCCCTCCTGTGTCACGAGATGGGCCCTTGCAGTGCGGTTGCTGTGTTAATTCACGGTGTCATGTCCCAGGTGTGGCGCGCTTGGTGGGTGTGGGAGTCTTGGGGGATGGGCTCTGGGGCGACAACTTGGAATAGACAGGGGGATGGGCAAGGAAGAAGGGGAGGGGAGGGAGGGGGAGGGTTAGGTTTCATAGCCTGTCCTGGGCAGCTGTGGGGCAGAGTTCTTCAAGTGTCCCCAGATTGTCGTGCAAAAGGACAGTAGCAACCTCCTCACGGGGTCCCCTGGCCCGTGAAGGTCACGATGGGCGTGTTGCTGAGGGCTCCAGGGAAGCAGGGCGCACAGGGTATAAGGACGTCTCTTACGAGGACCTGGCTGGTGCGGCTGTGGGCTGAGCAGTCCCCGATCTGCTGCTGTGAGCTGGAGGCGCAGGGAAGCCGGCGGGAGAAGCAGGAGAGCCAAGGACAGGAGAAGGTCGGCGCCCCGCTCAGCGGTGCGGGAGGGAGGGCCGGCGTCTTCCCTGCTCGGCCTGTCTGCTCTACGCGGGCCCTCTGTGGGTTCTCCAGGGCCCGCCCGCACTGGGGAGGCCAACCGCTTCGCTGAGTCCACGGATTCAAACCTCACCTGCAAACACCTGCACAGACACTTAGATGGCGTGTTTAGCCGAATACCTGGGCGGCCTGTGAGCCAGCGGAGCGGGCCACGGACTCGACCATCACGGGTCTTCGGGAAGCTGCTGTGCCTGCGGGAAGGCCGGACGCCTCCCACGGAGGGAGGGGGCTGCCGCTGATGGGAGACTTTCAGAGCTTCACATGCAAGAGCTCACGGGGCCGGTGGGGAAACTGAGGGCCAGAGAGAGGACGTGACTTGTCCCAAGGCACACACTCAGCGGGGCAGAGGGGGAGCTCGGTCTGTCGAGCCCTAGGCAGCACTCGTCACAATAACCTTGGGTGGATCATTGGCATCGTCCCCCAAAACACAGAACGCAAAATGAAGTTGCTCTGGGTCCAGCGGGGTGGTCTCGGGCAGCCCAGGCCCAGGTGGGTCAGCCCCCTGGAGTTGCGGCCTCGTGGTTGGCACTTGCCAGAGGCCTGGGACGAATCGTCAGTGGCAGTGTTGCCTTCCTCATGCCCCGCTGAGATCCCCACACTCTACCCCACCTTTCCTTCTGTCCTGGCCTCAGTGCCACTCCTGTCTCGGAAATGAGGTGGGCGACCTCCCCCAGGGGTGCCTCCTTCCTCATTTCCCTCTGGCGCTGACTGGAGCTCGAGCCCCCGAGCCGGGTGCCAGCCCCGAGCTGAGGTTCCCTGCGTCCGGAGACTCAGCAGAGTGAGGGTTAAACTGCAGGTCCGATCTGCAAGGCCCAGGGCGGCCTCCGCAGCGCTTCCTGCCAGCTTCCTCACTTCCCGCCCGCTCCCCTCCCCACTCCCCCGCACCCCACGCACAGGGTAGCAACGTGGGGCTGCGCGGTGCTGGGGGCTGGGAGCAGAGGGAAGGGAGCCATCCTGTTCCGCCCTGACAGCTTCTGCAAATGACCTGCTGGTCGCTCTCGGTCCCTTTCGAAGAGCGGCTCCCGCCAGCCGTGTGCTCAGCGATCTTCAACGAATTTGGTGTCAACACGTATGAAAGTTCGGCCTCTTTATAGGGCAAGCCTCTCTGCCTGGTCAATATGAATTTCCGTCTTTTCCAATAGATTTTTAAAGAGATCAACAAGTATTTATGGAACGTCGAATACAGACTAGCTGTCACGGAGACTCAAAGGAGGGTGGACGTGGTCCCGCCCCCGAGGGGCTCCTAGTTCCTGAGGGCGTCCCACCAAGTCCCGGAAAATGTTTACCGGATCACCTTCATGCTTAGCTTATAAAAGGCCCCATTTTAGGGCTGACTGCAGAGTTGGTGTCCAGAGTCAGCTTCTCCCCACAAAGGGCCCACACAGCTCCTGTCCCCTCCCAGAGCCGGCCTCCCGGAGTTTGTGCTGCGGTGACAGGGGCCAAGGGCTGTCCTGGGAGTGGGGGCCACAGGTAGGAGCAGCGGCTCCATTTAGGGCCTGGCGGCCCCGTCCTGTTCCCACTGCATGTCCAGGCCGAGGGGACCTCTGAGCCACCCCAACTTGGACTCTGTGAGGGGACCTTGACCTGCTGTTTGTGAGCCTCGAAGGCAAAACCAGCCCGTGCTCCATTCTCCAGAAAGAAAGCCGGCTTCTCCCGAGGGCTCCGCCTCCTCATCGTCTGGAGGGGAGGAGCCAGCGGTGGCTGTGAGCAGCCTAGCTCATCGTCACCTCCTGCGTCCACGCTCCTCCACGCCCATCCCCTTCCCCGGGACTCCCTGGGGCTCAGCCCCCAGCGTCCACCCTCCCGCTTGCTGAACGTCCTCTCTGCACAGGGACTGTCTGTGGGATGGCAGACCTGGCTTTGCTGGGGGCCCGCCCACCGCCCACGAGATGGGTGTCTCTGGGCGGCCATCCACCTCTGTCGGCCCCAGTTTTCTCAGCTGTGAAAGGGGAATTTACAAGTTCCCCGCGTCTGCAGGTGGGCGAGTGCCAGGAACTCGAGTGCCAGGGCCCTGCCCTCGCTGGTTGTCATGCCTCTGAACTGGAAAGACCATCCCCTCCACCAATGTAGGTCACGGCTGGTGGCCAAGGTCCTGGCCACATCCCCGAGCCTTTTCCCATGCCCCAACCAGACGCAGTGTTAGGTTCTACTTGGACTTCAAGAGATTGAAAACATTGACTTAGAAAAAATGGCAGTGACATCCTATTTCTAGCATCTCAGCTGCTTTAGCAGTTTCTGCCCCCGTGGAGGAGCTGAGTGGACGGTACCACACTGGGCTGCGCTGTGGCTGTGGTCACTGCCCGCATGTCCACGTGGCTGCCGGCACTGGCTCTCTCTCTCTCCAGTGCCAGCTACCTGGAGCGAGAGGAAGGAAGGAGAGAAGGAAGGAAGGAAGGGTACCGTGTGACCCTGCCCCGGGATTTTCAGAGTGCTGATGCACCTGGCCGTCCTCTCCATTTCCGGTCGGGACTGATAATCTGCCCTGGACCACACTGCGTTTATTTATTTAAAAAAAAACTAAGACTCTGACAGCTGAGGCTGCCTCAGATTCATTTAGAAGAATGAAGTTCCTGTCGTTTCTTTTCCTATGGACGTTGGGAGGAAGGGCTGGGACCCGGACCCTTGGCCGCACCTGGAGGGTACGAGGGGATCGGGCTCCGAGCTTCCTGACCGCCCAGGCTGTGGTTATTGTCCCGCGGCGACCCCTCCTCCCGCTCGGGCACCCCGCCTCAGACCCCGGCCCACTTTCCCCTGCTGCCTCTGTTCCCGCTCGGCTCCCGTGACGATCTGTCTTCATCAAGGACGTTTCTCCCAATTAAGGCCTTTTATCTGCTGCTCCCTATCATGCCCGGTAGATTTAGGACAGATACACGTGCTAAAAATAGCCGGCTTGCCCTTCACTACGGACGGAAAACCGAGGACAGTTTGGAACAAAAGGCCCCTGACTTGCTGGGGTTATCACAAAGGCACCCAGCCGCGAGTTCTGCAGTTCCCCGAAAGGCTAGGTCTCTTCGGTGTTAAAGACACACGAGCTCGGGCTGGGTGGCTCCCTGGTTAGAGCATCATCCTGATGAGCCAAGGTTGTGGGGTCGATCCCTGGTCGCTGAGGAGTGGGACACCGAACTGACGTTTTTCTCCCTCCCTCTCTCTCTTCCTCCCTTCCCGTGTCTCTCTCTAAAATCAATGAAAGGAAAAAAGAAACGGCAGCCGGCAGGGACCACGCAGTCCTACCTAACCCTTCCCGTTTCACGGAGGTGGGGGACAGGGGCCCTCGGGGTGGCAGGTGGACAACCAGAGGGCCCTCAGTCCTGAGCTGGCCCCCGCGTCTGCGTGAAATGGCGCAGGGTCGAGTGAGCACGTCTTTCTCGCCCTCAGCCAGTTTCATTCCGGCGAAGTCTGTGCAGCTCCCCAGCCGGCCTTTCCTGCAGGTGCCGTCGACCCACGACCTCCCGCCTCGGGTCCCGTTCGGCAACCGCCAGGTCTATGTGAAAGTGAACCCTGCGTCCCCTGGGAGTGAAAACTGCAGTGGGCGCCCCCGGTGAAGATTCTGGGGCTTTCTACCTGGGATTCCTCTCCGCTACTGTGAGGGGCTGGCTCAAAGGGGTTTATGCATTTTGTTTATGGAGCTCATGAGCCTCTGTTTGTAGCCTCGTCTTATTTGCCCCCATCAGATCCAGTGACATGAGGACCAAAGATGTCTTCAACTCAGGTTCCCCCGAACTTGCACTGTGCCCCGAGCCCTGTGGTCCCGGGTAGACCAACCCTGAGTCCTGTTCTCATTGCCGGTGTGCGGCCTGAGTGTGAGGACCGGGGACCCGGCGTGTCGGACCTGGTGGGGACCAGGTGTGTCTGACCTGGTGGGGGCAGACTCCACCTCACTGTTAGGGGCCCCTCCACAGACACACATAGAGATGGGCCCTCCTCACCTCCATCCTTCAGAAGGGGCGGAAACGGAGCTCAAAGCAGCTGGAAAGCTGTCAAGAAGAGAGCTTAAGTCCCGTTTTTTAAATTCTGATGTTCTGATTATCCCCTTTGAGGTCCAGCTAGAACATGGCGTGGACTTTGATTAGAGAAAACTGGCGTAACTGTGTCACCTGCTCCAACCACTTCAGCTCCAGCTGCGGTGAAATCACTTTTATGTTTCCAGTTAGCTTATGGCACGGACATGGGCCCTGGGTACCTGCCTCCAGAGGAAATCTTCCAAAATGTACGTGAACTTGGGGAGAAGGGATTTGTTAGTCCAAAGAAACCCAGTCAGTTCTGCTTCTGAAGGCCAGCCCTAGAGGGGACCTGGAGATGACTCAGTCCCCACAGTTACAGCTGTGTCTTCCTGTCACATGGGGCCACCGTTGCAGGTCCGCCTGCACGGCCCAGGGATGCTTGTCCATTGCATTGCTGTCCTGTGGTCTCCTCCGGCCACGGGCTGGGTGAGGGCCCAGGGTGGCCTCCCAGAGAACGCCCTCTACGTCCACGTGGGTGGCCTTAGCCAGCTTGTCCCCGGACTGGGCACAGGGATGGGGCACCTGCTCCAGGAGGCCCCAGCAGCCCCTCCCCACAAGAGCCAGGACACGCACAGAACCCACGCCAAGGAGGAGACGCCCGATGGCTTCCCAGTGGCTTCCTCTCTGGGACCCTTGACAGCTGCCACTCTTGTTCCTGAAAGAGCCTTCATCTCGAATGTGTGGCTTTGTGTTTTATGTCCTCAGGAGGCGTTGGGATCCTCTTACAGGTCCCTCAACCCCGCCTTCGGTGGGCAGCCCCGCACACCACACGGCGGGCGGGGGGCGGTGTTGCCTCTCGGGGTCTAAAACGTCCATAGGTCCTAAGGGAGACCCTCGGGGAGGCTTCTCGGACAAAGAGGCTGGGTCCCGGAGTCGCTTGGCCTTTTCCGCCGGACCGAGAGGGGCGCGTGTCTGTGGTGAAGGCGGGTTGGTCGGGGGGCAGCAGACGGCCTTGACACTCAGCTACAAGGATTCGAAACCACCTAGAAAATGGTTTGACCGCGGCTTTCATGGTCTGTGGGCTCCGGGCCCCGTGATCTCTACACTGTTCAACAGCAGAAGGTGTCACTCGCTATTGGCTGGTAAACAGACCCACATTTCTGAAATTTCAAAACTGGTTTCTAAAAATTTAAGCAATTCCTCTTCACAGGAAAAAAAAATCCTTCAAAATTTGGGGAAATGCTTTTTTAAAAAAAGAATTTTGATTTTTTAAATTAAATTAAAAAGTAAACCTGTGTTAAAGTATAATTCTTAAAAAGGGTTAAAATCATGGCCCTTAAAGAAGACAAATGAATGCCTAGCAGAGATTTTGTTCAGTTCATTAATTAATGCAGGAACCAGTAAGATGTTATGACTAGTTCAAAAGGAAACTCAAAATGCACACCGAGGCAACCAGCGCATTGGAGAAAATTTGCAAATAGATGCAAAAATGGTCAAGATTAATTGCATCGCTACAAACACAGTTTTCCTCTCTGTGGAGGGAATTATTCGCGTTGTGATTAGTTTTCTACAACTACTTCTATTTCTGCGACTCCCATGAAACAGCCCGGAGACGACAAAAGGGGGGCGGCCTCAAAGGGAGGACTGGACGAGACACGCCCCGATCTCGGTTGGTCCGTTCCAAAGTCTCACACGGCGTGTGCAGGCGCTTGCCTGCTTCCAGGTTCCGCAGACGGTTGATGGGCAGCTGGTGGGATGTGTGAACGATGGTGGTAATGACTTTGGTACCCAGACTTTAAATCGATGGTAAATTTCCGATGTGGGGGGCAGAGCCCAGGGAGAGTCTGCTGGGGGCCTCTGGTCATGGGGGACGGCATGGTCTGAGGGGCTCCAGAGTGAGGGGCTCCTGAGCTGGAAACCGAGGAACTCACTGCTTCTGGGGTTGCCTGAGGCCCGATGCTCTCCGACTTCCTTTGTTAGGAAAAATCTTGGGCTCTCATTGTCATCACCATTAAAATTTTTTTAAATTTGATTTTTCAGTTACAGTTGACATTGAGCATTTCTGCAACTCCTAACACCATCGTTGGGGGGGTGGGGGAGGACAAGCCCAGTGGATTCTTGTCGCCCCTCTGTCGCTGGGATGAGAGAGGAGTCCGCTGGGGAGCGTGCCACCAGCCCTCAGTGTTTCTGCCGACTCACGCACTGGACACTACTTGCTATGCTCACGGTCCAGAGTTATTTCGCCCACGTCGACCTTGTCTGACGTCAAGGGATGAGAACCCCCCGGCATGCAGGCCTGAAACCCACGTCCCCCGCGTGTCTCAAAGTGCCTCGCGCTTTGCCTGGGAAGTAACGGTCTGGGGTGAACTTGGTGGCTTCAATCAGGTGTCTTCCAGAAACAGGGAGAGAGCGCCACTGCTGAGGAGTCAGAACCGTGGTTATTCAAAGCCCTCATTTCAGCTGTGACGTTTGGCCTTTCCCCCCTCAAGCCTCTTATCATAAATACCACCAGAAAAAAAGGGGGTTCTGATAGCGTCTCTTTCTGCTTCTCCTAGGCTCCCCGTCGGTATTGAAATGACCAAGAAAAGTGGCCGAGAAGTGGCGGACGGGAAGGGAGGCACAGGGCGTGGAGACCCCAGGCGGAGGGCGGGCGGGAATGACTGGGCCCGGCCGGCACCGTCTCGGCCCGGCCTGCTCCCCTCGGGACTGCCCGGACCCGCAGCCCGCAAATCTCGGAGCTGCGTTCCGCTCTGGCGGCCGCTTTCCCAGCTGGGGCGCGTTTGCATACGTCTTCACTTGGGGGTTTCAGGTTGACTTTGTGGCTCATTCTTTCAAGGACAGAAGGGAATTCCTCGTCGTTCGCTGACAGTCAAGTTCATGACAGAGACCTT
>CM052543.1:145638025-145660069 GCA_028533065.1 Trachops cirrhosus
CTGGAGGGTTCTGGATTTGCAGGGGCAGAGGCAGCGGCAGCAGCAGCGCCCCCCGCCCCGGTGGGGGGCGGTTAGCTGAAAGGCCAAGCGCCCGAAGGGCCTAATGGCAATTTTTCATGCTTTGGTAGTGGGCAGCTAATAAGGTCCCTGGTTAAACCAAGGAGTTCCTGGCTCCCGACGCAGTGGACACACTCAGCCACACACCAGCAGAGTGCTGGAGGGGGCAGCACGCTCAGAGTGCGGACGAAATGCTACCCTCCTCTCCCTCCTCTCCACGCGGAGACCAGAGGCCAGGACAGACAGCGCTGCTCCTCCTGTGTGTAGACTGCGGGGGGGGGGGGGGGTGGGGACCAATGTGTGCGTCCCTGCACTTCGTCTGTGGAAGCCCAAAGTCCCAGTGCGGCTGCATTTGCAGACGGGGCCTCTCAGGAACGGATTAAGGTTAAACGAGGTCATAGGGTGGTGCTCTGATCCAATAGGAGTGGCGCCCTCATAAGAAGAGGAAGAGACACCCACGGCCTCTGTGTGCTGATGCACCTAGGGAAGGTCACGTGAGGTCATAGAGAGAGGGCGTCTGTCCACAAGCCAGGCAGAGTGTTCGCTGGAAACCCCGGGCTCGGACTTCTGGCCTGCAGAGCTGCGGGAAAACAAACATCTGTTGTTTAAGCTCCCCGGCCTGTGGTGTTTTGTTACAGAGCCACCAGCTGACTACTACAGGTGGTGGAGCGGAGGGGGCGCCTCAGGAAGAAGATCAAAGCCAGGTGCTCCCCAGCGGCCCTCCCGGCGTGTTCCTACCTACGGCTGCCACCCCAGCTCTGGCCCACGCCCGGGGTCTCCTCCCCGATCTGCTCTCTGCGGCGAATGCCTGGCTGTTCCTTCCCTGACTGAGTTGGGCCGTTCATTTCAGCAGACTCATTCACGGAGCACCCGCTGAGCGCCAGCACTACCCTACGCTTACACCTGTGGCGGCGGAAAGAGGGAAACGGCCCAGTTCTCGGGGCGACCCGTCCATGGCCCCACTATGGCAACACAGCCAGGAGCGGCCACCACTCCGGTGGCCCCTCCTGGAGGCCAGGTGCTGAGGCAAGCACGCGCTCAGTGCGCATTGCGTTGTTCCAGGCTCACAATCCCCCCGAGGGGGAGGGGCTGGCGTGGTCCCGCTTCACAGGAAAGGAAGAGGCTCTGAAGGCGAAGCGGCGTCTCCAAGGACCCACAGCGGCCAAGTGGCAGAGCTGGGGGTCTGCGCCAGGCCCCGCGCTGGACTCTGCTGTGAATCCAGGGTATTTCAGCCCAGCAGAGAGGTGCTCACCCAGCGGGGCCCCGCCTAGGCTGTGGGCGCGAGAGAAGGGGTCACCCGGGGGTGGGCTGCACCTGGTCATTAAACATAGCCGTGCCTGAAAATGAAACTATAAAAATTTGCAGTGAAATACATTACAGGAAAAACGAAGGTCGTGAACACTCAGATTCGTCGCTTCCTAATTACTCCACCGTGACCCAGCCTCCTGGAGTTCATTGCTCTGTCCGCACACACGCCCCGAGTTGCTGGGCCCCCCTTCCCAGCTTTGCGCCGAGTGGTCTCGCAGTGATAGCTGAACGAGGCCGTTAGTCGACGGGAGTGTTTACACCAAGGAAACCACCACAAATCCTGTCTTTTCTTTTCTGCACATGTCTAGAGATGGAGGACATGGAAGAGCCTGTTTGTCCCGCCCGGCTCCCCCTGGAAGCCTCCGCCAGCTGCTCTGCCCTTCACAGCCTCCGGACCCGCCGCCCGGCTTCCCCCGAGCACTGGTCTCTCCGGTCTCTCGCCGAGTCTGCCTTTCCCTTCCTGCCGAAAGTGTCTGGGCTCCTCCGTGGAGCAGGACTGAGCACGGAGCTGGGACCCGTCCTGCATGTGCGCAGTGGGTGAGTAAGGACAGCCCCGCGCTCTGATGTTCGTCTCTTCTCTCTTCGGGGTGCGCCCTCCCTTCATGGGCAGGACACTGAGAGGATGGCCCTGGACGGCTTTCGGGTCAGGGGTGGCCCAATGGCACAGGTGACACTTCACAGGAGCGTGTGGGCTGCTCAGTGCTGACATGTCTCCTGAGAGACTCCGTGGAGAAGGCTGCTTTGAAAAGAAACAACTCGATCGTCATCTGAGCCGGGGACCGTGTGCCCAGGGAGCTGGGGCCCACACATCAAAGGTCTGCGGGGGGTGGTGAGTTGACAGGAGAGTCACCTCGGGGAACTGCTTTGTAACTGATCTGAATCGAGGGCAAGAGGGCACAAGGACGTCCGATTGGTTTGAAGAAAGCAGCATCCTGTTAGTCTTGGAAAATAACAGCATGGATGCCACAAAGTGCCACTTCCTGCCATTCCCCCCTGGCCGCCCTCCTCGCCAAATAAGACCGAACACCGAAGCTTGCTCCAGCCCGGTGCCTGCCGAGCACGTGGCCCCGGTAGCCTCTGCAGGACAGACGCTCAGCACGTTGATACAAGGGGTTACAGGGAGCCCCCTGCCACTCCCACTTAGTTGTGGGATCTCAGATCCACTGTGTCCCCCTCTCTAGACCAGACCCCCCGGCTTGTGGTGGCGATTTTTTTATATCCCGAGAATCAGGAGACTGGGCTCATGGGCTAACCCCATGTGGAGAACTAGGTCGCTCGGCCGGGTCCTACGTGGAGCAACTCTTCAGAGACGCCACAGAGCCGTAAGCTGCCGTTCTTGGCCTTGGTGACACTGTTCCGAGTGGCTTTGTCCTACTCGACCCGAAGTGCCCTCGGCCCCGAGGTGGGAGAGCCAGGCAGCGGCATCCCCCCGGTCTGAGCAGGCGACTCCCGCAGAGACCCCAGGGACAGCGGTCTTCACTGGACACATGAGGGCGTCGCCTCCCTCAGGGCTGCTCCCCCCACAGCTCCTTGCTCTGCTTTCTGGGGTGACCCCTGGCCCGGGGAAAGGCAGGCTCCTGAGTGTGACCAGCGGACTCTTTCCCCTCCTTCCTGTCCGCTCTCTCCTTGGTGAGCAGCTGTCACATGGACTCGGGGAGGCAGACCTGCCGTCTCCACCCTCGTGCCCCGAGCCCTGCTGTCCAGTCACTGTCACGGGGTCAGGCTGAGGCTCCTTGGCAGGAGTCGCCTCACTGCCTCGGGGACTTCGACAGCCGCCTCTTCTTCCTGGGGCCACGTGCCCTTTGGTGAGGCTTTGAAATGCGACGCCCAGATAGACCAGTGTCCAAGGCGCGTTAGGGTGCCGTGGGTCCCCGCGTGGGGGTCAGGTTCCATACCCGTCAGCAGCCGCCCAGGCACGGCAAGCCCCCCGCCGGCCCGCGGAGCCCAGGCCGACCCTCTGCCCGGGGAGGTGGGCGTTTCTTCACGTCCCATTTGGTGGAAAGACCGGCCCGAGATGAGTGGCCATAGGGCGAGTTTCTCCTGCCGCTGGGTTCTGGCTACTGAGGCCCCAGCGGAAGCTCCGAGCCGAGCCAGCCCTGGAGTTCACATCTGGCTCAAGCTCTTGATTTTATAGATGAGGAAACTGAGGTCAGAAGGTCAAAGAATTTCCTAAGTTAGAGCTCCCAGCGAGTTTCGGACCAGGGACCTGGCCCTTGCCTCTCGGCCAGGGTTCTTGCCACCACATGTCATTATTCATCGGCCTCGGAGCAATGGCTTGTAATTCCACTGATCAAAGAGTTATGATCGCCTGTGTGATAAGCGTTACACCGGGTGTCGTGGGGCGATGCCAGTAAGGGTTCAGAGCCTTACAGTCCGGTGGGGAAAAAGCTCCCCTGTGTTACTCTCACAGAGTTCCATGCCGAGTGGCCACGTTGAAGACCGGAGACGTGCAGGTAGCCGCGCACTCCAAAGGCTTCCTCCGAAAAGCAGCCTTTGAACCTGGGCCAACAGGCTCCACGGAGATGGGCAAAGAGGTGTTTGCTCCTGACAAACGCTGTCTCTGGGAGCGTACTTGGAGATAGACAACTTTTCAAGTCCCTGTTTGAGCTATGATCTGGACGGGTGTTCTTCCATTTTATTTCTGAGCAGTCTGGGGTTCCTTTTTCATCTTTTTTCCCTTTTCCTGGGATGAGGGGTGGTGTGCAAAGCTTTCAATTCACGCCTCTCACGAGAGGCGCTGAGTGCCCGATGTGCAGATTCTTTGTCTTGTCTTCAGGAAAGCGGACGGACTAGAGGGTCACCCAGCCATGACGTGGCGCTTTGAGGCCCCCAGTATGGGGCTGAGGACCCCCGAGCGCCTGGCACTACCGTGGAGGAGTCCAGACATTTGATTTGGTCTCCGGCCAGCTTGCCTCCTGCTCTGGAATCGGGTGGGGCGTGTGGGGCAAGCATTCGTTCCGGTCACTGCCACCCCGGCCCCTGTCTGGTCCCTGCCGGCTCTCTGAGCATCGCCCGCGGCTCCCATCCGCCCCGGGTGCAGCTTATCGCAGTAACGAATCTTGCCTTGCTATCTGCCACCCTTCTTTTTTTGAGGTGTTATACAGAATTTTGCCTCAATTTGTAAAAGCTCAGAATTTGGAAGGCATGTTTCTTTCTAAACCAAAATGCCAGATTTCCAAAAGTGCCAGGGGTCGTGGCTCGTGCTTCCCTTTCAGAGAGACTGTCTTCGGAGACCGCCCCGGGTTTCGGGGGTGAGCTCGCCGCGCGAAGCCCCGCCCCCGAAGCCCCGCCCCTTACCCTGCGCCCGCACTCCAAGTGTTCATGAGCCTTCGTGCACGTGTTCATCAGAGGCTTGCGGAGGTCCGGGTCCCCCAGGGCCGAAAGCCCGCTGTGGAGAGGCTGCCCGTGGTTTGGAAACCAGACAGGATCTGAGGTGTCGTTTCGCGCAGACTCGAATCTCGCAGGTGGGGAAACCGAGTCCGGGAGGAACGCAGTAATTTTCCAGCCAGCGCAACAAGACAGCGACGATACGGCACGCACGGGAGTCAGGAGCAGGAGTTCGGTTTTCCCTCCCTCCGCACGTCTGAGCGCCGCCTGCGTTCCGGGAGACCCGGCGGCCTCGGTGCGTGCGGAGTGAGCGTGCCAGGTGTGCTGCGAGTGGACGGTTTTCCCTCGTTTGCCCGTTTTTGTGATTTACTCTGGGAGCTGGCGGTGTCCCACCCCCCAGGCCTGGACGGGAAACCCTGTTCGCCCCGTGGAACCGCCTGCCCACGCAGACACCAGGGCTGATCCGTGGCCAGGAGGAGCCATCGCGCCTCAGGCAGCTGTTCCCCGCAGGTGTGTGTGTCCTTGCACGCACACGTGTGCGTGTGTACTCGCTAACCATCTGCAAGCAAAGAGCAAATGCCCATAATAGGGAATCAAGAGAAAAGGTGTCAAGTTTCACTTTGGTTCAGCACTCGGCTTCCCCGCGGTTTCTAGAGAAGGCACCTGTCTGGGAGTGTCTGCGTGAGCAGAGACGGGCGCCCTTACCCACGAGCGAGCCCACCCGCCCGGCTCCCCGTGGGGGGGTGGAAGCCTGCTGAAATCCACACACACTGGAGACTCGCTGCCCGGCGTGGCAGCAGTGAGGGACGCCAGCGCTCCTCGAGGGCGGCTGGAGGGCGGGGCGGGTCTCAGGAGGGACCCATCAGCATTACCTGAGAGCACAGACTCCCCGGCTGCCAGACTGCAGCCGTTGGGAGAACTCAGCACAGGACACTCCGCTCTGCCAGCGAGGCAAACCGAGGCACCCCCGGGGCAGGGACCACCTCAGCGGGCAGGTCAGAGGTGAAAGAGCAAGCCTGGGGTCTTGCCCTTGTGTCCCGTTGTTCAGTGACCTTGGGCTGCGTTGGCCAACAGCCCAGAGCAAGCACCCAGGGGGGACATACATCCATCTCCTGCTCACTGTTGCAACTCTGCCAAAACCCAGTAGAGCTGAGACGGTAAGCAAAAGAGCGGGCAGCGTGGAGGGCGCCGCGCCGAGCACGTTCCGAGGATCCTCCTGGGGACTCTTTGCGACGATACTGTGAGGAAGGTAAAGCTATTGTCACCTTGCAGACGAGGAAGGGGAGGTTCTGGAAGGTGCGGGAACTCGCCCAAATGGCATCAGTAGTGGGTGGACCAGCTGGAACCCCCAATCGAGAGTCTGTATAGAAACGTGAGCTGGTCTTACACCAAGCCCGGATTCCTGGGGCCTGCGGTGCCGCGCAGATGGGTCCCACGCAGACAGGATGGGGAGCCTGGCCTGGAGGGCCTTCCCTTCCTCCACTTCTGCCTGCTTCTCTGGCCTGTCCTGTGAGCGGCGCCTGCGGCCTGTGAACTTCTTATAGCAACCTAGGACGTGCTTCCTAGCAATCGGACCGTTGTAATGATTTGCATTTTATTTCCAAATGAAATAGCAGTTTGGGGTCCCTGTCCTTCTTTTCCGTTTTGGGCTCACAGTCAGTGGATTTGGATTTTGAGTGCCAAGGTCACCGACCCCTCACCTGCTTTCGCCCATTCTCTCATCCGTGGGCCGGCGCCAAGCTCCCTCTCCCCCACGGTGCCCGGCGGGGCTCAGCAGCGCAGGTGAGCTTTGCTGTCCGTTGTCTGACCGGGAACAAGACAAACGAAGCTGTGATAACCATCTCGGCATATCCACAGTTACCCCAATGCTGCGGCTGATGGCTGGTGTGGGACCTTCCTCTCCCTGTGGACTCGAGTCCCTGCCTGACCCACCCTTGGGCACGAGGGCACGAGGGAAGAATCCGGAGTGGTTTGGCAAGGGCAGAATTCTTCCGGAACGCGGAGTGTCCCATGTGGTGCGTCCCATGTGCCAGGCCCCGGCCGGGGGGAGGGGAGGCTCCAGGTGGCCTCTGCCACTCGCTGCATTCGTTTTGGCTCCTGACACGTGGGCGGCAGGGGACCACACGCTGGGAGGAAGCGAAACTAGCGACCTGGGCTGGCAGGACCCTCCCTGTTAACCTCAGAAGTGTGAGGGCGTCTTCTCGGTCTCCTGCCACTCGCCCTGAGGGGCGGGGTTTGAACTGGCTTCCCGAAGGGTCAGAGGCAGCTGACCCGTGTGGGCTCAGCGGGGAGGGCGCCCAGTGTTGGGCTGCCCTCGTGCAGCCCTTTCCCGGTGATGACAGTGGGGCGGAGGGTGAGTGGTGATGGGAAGGGCCCAGCCTACGGGGTGCGGGCTGGTGTCTGGAAAGGGCGCACCTCATCAGGCGGGCTTCGTCATCAGGGTGCGAGCGTGTCGCCGCTTTCACCCCTCCGCCCGGGTGTCGGGGCCTCTCCCTCTGGCGCCAGTTCTGAGGCTGTTCTGCAGAAGCCTCACCTCCTAGCCCGGGGCCCAGAGGTCGGGAAGACCCATGAGTCAGAGGGGACAGGTGATTTCTGCCTAGAGTTACTGCCATCTGCAGTGTTTTGACTTTTCCCCCTAAAGCAAAAGTCAAGCCTTCTTGGTAGCTAATGATAGAGAATGTGACCTTTTAGTTCACAGAAAATAACATACTTAACCAGTGGGGGAAAAATAAAGAAAATGTAATAAAAAAGAGCTGTCTCTTGATTGTCACCCAGCATTCTTTGGGAGCCCAGAACAACACGAAAGCCCTGGACCGTCTCTGTTTTCCTGTGATAGCGGACCACACGCCAGTGCTCTGCATGCGTGGTCCATGTAGTCCTCAGCGCGAACTCGGGAGGCTGGCGTTCCCAGCCTTGCCCCCGTGGGGAGACCAGGTTGTGAGGAGTTTAAGCAAAAGCTTCCACAGCCCGGAGTCCGTGGTTCCGGGACCAAGCAGCTGAAAGGGTTCTGATCGGTGCAGGACGGGCCCCCAGTTCCTGTCCCCAGCTGTCCTCCGTCCGGGAGCTTGTCCAGACAGAACTGCCCACAGGGGAATTCTCTGCTTGGGCAGAGAGTTGACGTTAACGACTGAGTGGCAGCTGAGCGGGTCTCTCATTTTTGACCTGCATGAGGACCTCGTGAGTGAAGCAGAGCCTCGGAGGGCGGAGTGACGGCCCCACCCAGCCAGCTCCTGGCTCTTCACTCTGGGCCCGCGGCCACACCTTCCGGTCCGAAGCCAGGGCCCTGCCCCCCGACCGCGGTGCCCGGGCTTGGGGGGTCCCTGGGACTCGCCTCACCGAGCGCCTTGGCCGTGTTTTCATCTGAACCTTGTGCGCTGGCATCAGTGCCCCAGGCTGACCAGAGTTTTCCTTTTCCCGTTTTGGGAAACAGTAGGCATCTCAGATCTTTCTTCAAGTTTAAGTTGTGCTGCGTGATAGCTGGGCATCCTCATCGGGTGTCTTTGGAAAGGGCCGTGGGCCTGGGGAACAGGTGGGAACCCTCTCCCTACACCCTGGGCGCCGTGCCTTCAGCACAGCCGGCCGTATCGCTGACCGGGCGGAACGTGAGGGACTGGCCTGATGACCTCGTGGGTTTAGTCAACGTGTGTTGGCGTTACCGTGTGAGGCCTTGAGGGTCCCGGAACGTGTGTGACAGAATGCTTGCGACACGTCCGTGGGGGAAAGAGGGTGGTAGAGAAGGGTGAACCGCATCTTAGGGGTGCGGAAAAGGGAGCCGGCGACTCAGCCAACCGTGGAGTTGGCGTGGTGGGGATGCTATTCTGGGATGTCGGCAGGGGGTCCCTCTTCCGCCTGGGTTCTTCGTTCCCTTTGCTGTTCCCCCCGTTCACGCAGGACCTCTCTCTGCGGCGTGTCTCGGAGAAGGGGAGAGGAGAAAGAAGAGAACGGGGGGTGGTCGGCCGTGGCGTGCGCTCCTCTGACCGCTCTGGGCCTACAGAGGCGCCTCTCCTCACCCCCGGCAGAGGACCGTGGGCTCCCTGCTCCCGAAGACCCCCCGAGGCCTCAAGTGAGGCAGGTGTCTTACAAAACGACGCTTACCTCTCAGGATCTGGCCCCATGGTCCTCCCCGGAAACCAGACGAATCACAAGGGCCAAATCTCAGCACAGCCCTCCCGGGAAGGGGCTGGGCCGGCCAAGGTCAAAGGCACTAAGTGGGACAGGAGCTGCAGCATCTAGCTGACACGTCCCAGGAAGACCTGGGAGAACAGCGGTGCGATCGGGTCCAAGAATACAGACTGCGCAGTGGAGCAGGTTTAGCGATGGGGAGAATGCCCCCTTGGCGCAGCGCTGCCCCTCGGCCGGGGTCCCCGCAGACGAGGAGCACTTTGCTGGGGCCGTGCTTGAAGGCCTGGGGGAAGCAATGACCCTACTCAGGCAGGCGGCAGAAGACGGGACTCGCCGGCTCCGAGGGGGGGCGTGCTACAGTGGGTAAGGTCCTGGGACGGGTGGGTGGGCTTCCTGAGTTCGAAGACGAGCGCTGGAGAGAGGGGCCCGGCATGACTGAGAGCCCCCAGAATGGCTCGTTCTGTGGGTCGAGAGCGGATGATAGGTGAGGAAAGCATAACTCGGCGGACAGCATTTGAGGTGACAGAGGCCTGGGGCGGCCTCACCCTCAGAAGCAGGGTGGAGGCGCTGTCGCAGTGAGAGGCGCTGTGGGCAGAGCGGCCGGGCGGGGGTGCATGCCCTGTGGTGAGCTTGGAGATGCTTGTCGGGTGCATTGCTCCTACGAGCAAGCTGGATTAGCAGCCGACGGGGGTAATGCTCCATTTACATAATTAAAATGCAGTACGTACAGGTGGTCGGGAGGGTGAGCAAACCCACCCCAGCCACAGTCAGGGTCTCGTGCCTCATGGGGCCAGTTCCCAGATGCAGACCCTCCGGACTGGAGGGGGGCAGAGTCCCTGGGGGGAGGACCGCCAACACCGCAGCCACTTCTTCCCCAGAGGCACCTGCCCCACGGGTTCAGGCAAATGCATGCTGGGGAAGAGGAGCCCCCAAGCTTTTCCAGGACCGTCAAACCGACGCTGAGACTTGGGGGCGCAAAGTGCCGCCGTGGCCCCTGGTGAGAGCGGAGACAAGGGAGTCAGGTAATGCGGAACCTGGCCCTGGCGCCGCTCACAGTCCCTGGACCCGCTGCTTGTCATTTCCCGGGGCTCAAGCACGGCTGGGGATGGAGGCACTCGGTCTCTGGCCGAGCCTGCCCATTGGTTATAAAGCTTACTTGTCCTTACGAAGTCGCAAAGGCGTCCCCTCTCCAGCCCAGTCCTCTCGGCACCGAGGGGCCTTCCATGGGTGTTCCGGTGAGGTTCGTCTCCCTGATGCCCTCGTCACAGGGGGGCCGGAGGCCCCAGGGACCCGGCTCTGTGAAAGGAGGGTTCCCCCCCCCCCGACTCCCTGCTTTGTAACCGGTCCTGGGCTTTTTCAGAGGGCCACAAACGTGAGCTCTCCGGGCGCGTCCTCAGCGCCAAAGGGACGCCGTTGCTGAGCTCACGCCCCTCGTCCCCAACTTGCCCTTAGATTTCGGCCGGATCGCTCCCTATTATGTCATAAATATGCTTCTGGGAAGCAAAGGCAGATCCGCAATTTTAAGCTGATGTCAGTGTTTGGTCTGAACGCAGCCGGCCATAGTACTGGAAATAGAACTTCCAGAGGTAATGTTTCAAAAACATTATGAAGATGGTGAAATTGTAGCATCTGCTCACTTTGCATGTGCAGGGCTCTTGTTCGGCTGGTGCGATGCAAACATTCACCTCGACGCTGGCGGGGTGGACTAAGGGTCTGAAGTTCCGTTATGTCCATTGTAAGTGAGAGAGACAGAGAGAGGGAGAGAGAGAGAGACTCAGGATTTTTTAGATGGATGCATGTTACTAAGTGATTTCAACCATTGATTTCCGTTACACAGTTGAGACAATAAAATTGAAAATAAATTAAAGTTGTTTAAACACCTTTTAGTGGAACCCCTATGTAGGATTTAAATGTCTATGACGCTGAGTCAGATGAAGTTGCTGAACTCTCATTTCTCGTCCTTCGTCAGCAATGCAGTGATCTCAGGAGTAAGTTATCGAGTTCTTGGAGCGTGTTTGGATTACATGTAAACAAGCGGACCCCATTTTCACAGTTATGAAACACTGCACGAAAAGGGGGGCGCAGGGAAGCAGTCTCCTCCGGGAGAACCATGTGGTGAGCAATGCCGACTTACGAAAACTGTGTCACAGTTCAACTTTTAAATAAAATCTCCAAAGGCTAAGACATAATAACAGATTTTGTATAGCTCATGAAAAAGCTTCAAGTTGGCTTCAGAAAACCATTAAACTGAAAACTAATTGGTAATGTTCCAAAGTTGTCCCCAAAGACACTTGAACTTGTGCTCATTAATTCTTTGGGACTGTCCTTTCTGCTGCCAAAGTTTGCCTTTAGCATTCCTTTCTTTTTCAATTACGTAGAAAGCCTTTTGAGACTCACTCTTCCAATGGTGGCTTCACCTTGGACGTGGTCAAGGGGAGGAAGATCCTTGATGGGCAAGGGTCAAGTGGAAGGTCGGCACCCTCCCATCCACATTCCCGCTGACCTCTCTCAGCAGCTCTCCTTCGGTTGCAGAATCCATGCTTCGGAGCAGGAGGAGGGCTGAGCTCCAAACTTCATTCATGTTGCAAGAAAGGACCCGAGGTTGAGACCCTGGCCGGGCTGCACCTCCTCTTCTGGTCGGAATCGGACCCTGCGAGCTAGTGGTCAGTTCCCACGTGCTGCGGTGACCTTTCCCCCTTCTCCCGCATCCTTCCTCCTTTCGCCTTCTAAAGCACATTTGCAGGGTGCCGGTGGCCGCATTCTACTTTGTGCTGCTGTGTCCGGGGCGCCCACCCTCAGGGCCCCACTCTGCTTTGGCAGCTGGCTTCCTCATAAAGGAGCTCAACTGTATGAATGCCCACATTTTGGTTTTGTTCGTTCAAAGGGGAAAAACATCAAAAGAAACTCACTTTCCGGTTGAAAATCCCGTTGAAGCGAGTCCAGCACCACTCCTCAGAGCTGGCGCGTCCACCTCTGTCTAGATGGACAGCGTCCGGGCTCCATCCACCCCACCCCCTTGCTTCTTGCTTCTTGGGGGGTTGGATTAGCGTTCCCAGAAGCCTGCTGTGGTGGAGGGTCACCCAGGTCCTGATAACACATCGGCCACCTGTGAGCCTTCTATGGTTAACGTCATTACAGTGCCAAAGTGTTTCAATGGGGACATTTGTCTTCTCGCTGTCTGGGTATGTTACACATCTGAAGGGGAAGATACAGAAACTCAGGGAGTGTCTTTACAAGCGCCTTCAGAGGCAAACCAAGCGGTGCTTTCTCTCCAGATGCTCTCTGCTTGGCTTCCTGAGGTCTGGTCCAGGACTTCCGGGACAAGCGTCGAGTGCCCTCCTCCTTGGACAAAGCGTGGCTCCTTGGGTTGGTTTTATTGGCACGAAAGACACCTCAGGCTTGGCTGCGTCGACTCCTTCATCACTGAGGAACTTACTCCTTGGCACGAAAGAATGACGCGATCCGGGTTTAATTAAAGTGGAAGCTTCAAGTTGGTGTTGATTTAATGCTACAGCCAACTTTCAATTATCCTTGATCTTGAAAGAGAGGGTGGTGTGGACAATGCAAATTAATGAACGGCCGATAATACACCAGACTTTGCCCCCTAAATTCATCAAGATCGCTGCTCTGATTTGTGCTACAAAGGTTAGCAAATGCTGAAACAATGGCAGAGGTTGTTTGGGGGAAAGCAGGGCACGGGTGTTACTGTTGGTAGTTCGCTAATTATTAGAGAAAATGGGGACACAGGGAACTAGACATGGAGCTTAGTAAACTGGGGGCAGGAGCCTGCAGCTTCACGCCCAGGGGACTACAGCACTGGGCTCCGCCAAGGGGATCAGCACTCCTCCCCCTCCCCCTCCATACAGGACTGTTGGGGGTGCGGGGGGAGGTGCTGGACCACAGAGGCCTGTCAGTCTAACGAGGGGGCAGACTTATCAAAATACCCCGAAAATCTGGGAAGGTGATTGGTCCTTTTGAAAAAGCCCCTGGTCCATCCCAAACCCACACTGCTATAATCGCAGGGGATAAAGAGTTCTCTCTCTCTCTCTCTCCCCCCGACCAAGCAATGCCCTCGCCTGTTAAGTTGAACGCTCTCTCACCTGGGAGCGCACTCCAGGGCCCGAGGCAGACCGTGCAGCCTCCGAAAGGACCGGGCGTTAACACGAAGCAGAAACTCTGGACGCTGGCTTCTGTTTGCTGAGGACACGGTGGGACTTTGTCCTGGCGGCACAGAGGCAGATGGGACCCTGGAGACCCAGGGGGAGATTTCCACCTGAATGAGCCGTCTTGCCACATCGCCGTCTCCTGTGAGCAGGTCCTCAGAATGCCTTCCTCGCGATCCCGTGGGAGAGCCTCATTTCCGCCGACAACACCAGCCCCTGGAGGACAGGCCCTGGTCTGCCAGCCAGCCCTGCTTTGAGACGTCACAACTACCACTGAGAACATACCACGAATCGTAGTTAGAGACGGGAAAACAGAAGCAGAGCTGACAGACTCGTCCAGGGCCATTTGCCAGAAATCGGCAGAGCCGGTGGTCCTACGCTTCTCAGTCCGGCCACGTGTTGAACGGAGGGAAACAGAAGTTCTCATCGAACCCTGAACTGCAATGCGTTCCATCCTTAAGAAATCGGTGTAAAGTCTCCTCTGTCGTATATGCCGGTTTCTTTTTAAGTAAATTTTTCCTTGGGATAATAGTATGGCTCAGAAGAAAAGAGTAAAGCAGAGAAAACTGTACATTATTTTACACAAAAAATTGATAACTGAGGGTGGGTGCAGGGCAGAGAGGATGCGCACTTAATACGGGACGGATAGAACTGTCGAGAGCAAGGGCCCCTCGGAGCCAACGTTTGTGTTACGGCAGTGACATTGCCCGAAGAGGGTGTGCTGGGAGGTCTTGGCTGCAGCAGTGGGCAGGAAGGAGGGGTGAATTCCCCTTTCCTCCGCCTTTTGTGCTCTTCAGGCCTTCAGTGAGCTGACGGGTGCCCACCCACATTGGGGGGCCGTCTGCTTCACTGGGTCCCGGTGGTCCTAATGCAGTCTCATCCAGAAACACCTCTGCAGACACACCCAGCAGGCTGCAGGCTCACAGCCCGGGGCCTGGGCTGTGCACGCGTGACTTCCGTGTGGGTGTTTAGTACGTGCTGGCTGTTGTGCTAGAACCCAGGCATGTGAGGCCTCTGTGTTCTAGAACTTACTCTCTAGTGAGGAAGGTGGATATTCATGAAATCACCACCACGGAAATGAAGGTAAGACAGTAGCCGTGAGAAGTGATGGGAAAGACAGGTGCGTTGTGCTGGAAGAGGTGTGAAGGGGAGCGAGCAGAGTGAGGGAGGGGACGAGGGTCCCAGGGGGAGGGACGAGAGGGTGGGTGCGGCCAGCTCGGTGCCCAGCGAGCTCTGCACCAGGAGGCAGGAGGGAGGCTGCAGCCCAGACAGCAGCCTGTGAGGGGCGGTGTGTGGGAGGGCAGTGGAACTGGGGAAGTGAGAGGGGCTGTCTTAAGGGTTTTTTCACCCATAAAAGCAATGGGAAGCCACCGAAGGAGTTTAA
Source organism: Trachops cirrhosus (assembly GCA_028533065.1). Taxonomy (NCBI): domain Eukaryota; kingdom Metazoa; phylum Chordata; class Mammalia; order Chiroptera; family Phyllostomidae; genus Trachops; species Trachops cirrhosus. Next base: position 145,652,387 of record CM052543.1, read on the forward strand.
GCAGAAGGTGGACTGGTCGGGCATGTCCCAGAGCCGGGAGGATTGGAAAGACGAATGAAGACATGGGGTGGTGTTTGCGACGTCGGGGGAAGATCAGTGTGGAAGCCGAGCAGCAAACCTTTTAAAGGTCGACGTGCAACGGCGCGGTAGCCAGCACAGGTGCTCGGCTGCGGTGTTTGGGGCCACAAGTGTGTTTCAGAGGAGATGCTGCTGCGCCCGCTCCGAAAAGGCACGCAGGTTGGGTTCTCAGCGAGAGCAGAACCACAGCTCCCAGAGGCGCGTTTTTCTTTCTGGAGTAAAGTCACTTCGGGAAGTGATCACTTTGGGAAGATCTTGCACGTCGTCGCCAGGAGAGCTGCACTCTCACTGTTCTAGGCCAGAGTCAAGGTTTGATCCTTGTTTCAGGATGATTCCTTACAGCTCAGCAGACAACCCCACTGTGCCCCGGGCCCTGCCTCCTGCTGCCTCCTGCATTTAGTGATTTCACTAGCAGACACGAGTGACGAGGATGGCTTGTGACACTTGGAGGAAGGGAAAGCCACTGGCCGGTCACTGCTGAAGTCAGAACGTCCCCTGGGAAGTGCTTTAGGAAACCAGTAGCGGCTGAGAGATAGGGATCAACCTGAGCACGCGTGCCTGTGCACACACGTGCACGTGTATGGGCATGCATGCAAGTGCACGTGTGTTCACACATGATGCATGTGCATGCGTGTGCATAGGCCACTCACCAGGGCTGCTGGGAAGAGCTTGTACGCAGTCAGCTCTGACACCGAGGAGATCGATACACAGGCTACTGACAAAAACAATGACTTTTCCCTGCCCGTTCCTCTTCTTTCTCCCTAAGTTTGAGGTGCCAGTTCAAACTGCAGCTGTTGGACCTGCGGGCTGCATTTCGGGGTGCAGCAGGGAAGGACCTCTGTGCTCGGCGTCAGCTGGCTGGCCGGCGTCAGAGGGTGTGATGGGAGTGGCCACTGTCCGCTCCAGAGTGGCTGGCCCGGTGGCCAGTGGGTGGCACAGGGATGGTGGCGTGGCTGCTGAGAGGCCGCCTCTGCTGGGCTGTTGTCCCCTCCAAGCAGGAGCAGCGACCAGAGGGTCAGTCTCTCCTGACCTTTCCTCCTGGGACGGGGGGGCGGGTTGGGGCAGGCTACGGGTGCTGAGGGGACGGTCGCTGTCACTCGGGAGAGGCTTTCCAGTGGTCAGGTTACTGGTACTCCTGGGGAGGCCGGGAGCAGGATGGAGCTTTCCCCGAGTCTCTGTGGTTGCTCATTCTGCTTGACGTTGGCAGGCAACAGTGTGCAGAAGACGCTCATGGGGGTGTTGTGGGGAGCGTGGGGGTGGGGGGCTTGGAATAACGGTCTGACGCAGATGCACGGAGGCGCAGTGCGGGCAGCTGTCGTGTTTCTGAGGATGGGCAGGAGGAGCGAGGCCCTGGGGCTGCCGCCAATGATGGGCCTGCTGTGGAGGGCGGACGGGGGGCACCCGCCTCGGTCAGCTTCGGCTGTGGTCAGCAGACACCGCCGACTCCGGCCGTCCGAGGTCAAGGCAGCGGCAGGCGGTCAGGTGGGAGCCCACTGCTTGGCCCACGGGTGCTGTCTTCTGGCTTTCCTCGGGCCAGGAGAGGCGAGGGAGCTCTGTGGGGTCTCTGGTGTGAGGACACGAATTCTCTTCCTGAGGGCTCCACCCTGCTGACCTCATGACCTCACAGAGGCCCCTCCTGCAAGCCCCATCACTTTGCGGGTTCGGCTTCAGCATGTGAATGCTGGGGGCACACCCTTCGGCTGGTGGCACGCCCGGGGGCTCCTGGCTGGGGCTCCTTGGCTGAGAGGGGCCGGCACGCCCACACGGGCGGTGGTTGGCCGGATCTGCAAGAGTCACTTTCGAGGTTGCAGGCACCATCGGCGTGGTGGTGGAGGACCGAGGTCCAGGGCGCAGCGGGACGGCCCGGGGGCTCCGGGTGGAAGGAGCCGTGGCTGGTCATCCTCCGAGCTGCTGAGGCTCAGCACTGTGGTCACAACAGGCCGTTCCGCGTGTTCGCATTTCAGCTCCCTCAGCGGGGAGACACAGCATCTATTTCTGTTCACTCTAAGGCCATTTTGGGCTTCCAGCGGTTACGGGTCCACAGCGCGCTCTCGCCTTGGTCTTCGTGCGCCTTTGGTTCTGAAAGGCCCAGGCCCGGGCCCCCTTTCCTGCCCTGTGTGCAGAGAAGAGACTCGAAAACCGGACCCTGCGCCTGCGTGGGCTCCGAGCCCTTTGCACGGACAGAAGGGGAAGCTGGATCGTGTTTCTCTCCTTCTTCTTCTTTAACAGATATTTTTAGCTTTTCTAAAAGCTTCTCACTCTGAGCTTTAAAAAGGAATAAGAACTTCTTCCAAAAATTCAAATGCTCTGGCAAGAAGCGCGAGGGAGTGGTTTCAGCTTTCCACGAGCCATTGTTTTCTCTCCCACGGATGTCTCAGGGCATGGGGGTGACGCCTGGGGGCGCAGAGGGGAGGTGGAGTCAGCGTGTGCGGGGTGGGTGGTGTGGGGGGCGCGGGGGTCAGTGCTCAGAGAGGGGTGGGGACAGCCTGGTCCTGAGGGAGGGACAAGAGTGCAAGCAAGTGGGGTTCCGGTGGGCTTAGGCTGTGGCCCCGGCTTTAGACTGTCCTGGTTTGAAGCCATCCTGTTCCACTAGCTCTTTGAGCTCTGGGGTCCCCTGTGCTGCCACTTCCTCCAGTGTCTCCCCAGCACCGTCACCCCGTGAGGGAGGATGGTGAGTGGGCCTGTGTGTGCGTCCCCGGAGCACGGGGAGCGGGGACAGGACTGCTCAGCACAGCGGTCGCGGGGCCGGGCAGCGGGCACGTCGGTTTTTCCCTGGCTCTTGACGACCACTGCGCGGTGGGATCCCACTTAGGTTTTTGATTCCCTCCCCCGACCCAGACGCTCACTACCTGCGCTGCCGTGTGATTTAACTTTCGGTCATGTCTTTCAGAGCTCGTTCAAAGCGTGCTGATTCTACGATGACAGTCCGGCCCCAAATCTTGTTGAGAAGCAGCGCAGTTTCGCCCCGTGTGTGCCCGGTTCCCGGAACATTTGTGAGCGCAGCCTCTTCGGGGGCATTTGACGTGTTCTGGCCTGAAATGATTTTGCAGGACGTGGTCATAGGGACATAATGATGGGAAACTGAAGGCCGGTGCCCTCCACGCTCACACACTCAGTTGCACGTCCCCGGACGCAGTGACAGAAGTGGAACCCGTCTGTGGGGCGATGGGTCCCTTCTGGCACTCCGCAGCTTCCGTGGGCACAGCCCGGCCTGCCTGTGACGGGGTCACAGGCTGCGGAAGGTCCAGGCCCAGAGAGTCAGGGTGGGCCCACGAGAGCGCGGGTCTCCCCCTGGGTTCTGAGAGAGGCGGGCGCGCCGCAACTCGCAGCCGAGGACACTGCTCGCTCCAGAACGAAGGTCGTGACCCGGACGGTATCGCGTGTTGGCCTCTCGGTGGCCGAGACCGGGGCTCCTGTGGCTTCCACTCTGCCTCCCCGTCTGTCTCCCATTGTCACCCCGCCTGCGGCTGTTGACTTGGCTACGTTATTCGGTCGGTCCTTTAGGCGGTACTGACCTAATAATGTTTACACCTTACTATTTACCTCCTTTATCTTGTCACTACGATTTTTATCTCTTTGAACAGCTGGACAATATTTTGACCGTGCCTCAGAACCGTTTTTGAAGTTGGGATCCCAGACATGTATAACCGTTTATTTGTGGACTGCGCGCTGTGTCACCACGTCACTGTGTCAGTGTGTCACTGTGTCACTATGTAACGCTTTGATGCCGCAGGTCCGAATCGAAGACGTAAGCTAACGAGAAGCGTGGAAGTCTTAGAAGTCCCTTCCTGGGTCTCAGGGAGTGTCCCTGCGCATCTTTGGAAAAGGCCAGTTTAGCCTGAGTGTCTGGGCTGCTGTAATGAGGGCCACGGGCTGCCCCAACAGCGGCGTCCAGTCTCACAGTCTGGGGGCTGCAAGTCCGAGATCAAGGTGGCGGCAGGCTCGGCTCCTCCTGAGGCCGTGAGGGAGAGTCTACCTGGTCCGGGCCCGTCCCCCAGCTTCTGCGGTTTGCTGGAGTCGCCGGTGTTCCCTGTCTCGTGGAGCAGTCTCCCTGACTTTGCCTTGGTCTGCACACTGTCCTCTCTGCGCATCGCTCTGTGTCCGGATGTCCCCCTTCTAGGACCCTCCTACCTGGCCGCATTGAACTGGGGCCCATCCTGAGAGGCTCATGTGAACCCCAGGGCCTCTGTGCAGGCCCCATGTCCAAAGCAGGTCACATTCTGAAGCACTGGGGGTTGGGGCCCCCACAAACCACTTTTGGGGGACACAATGCAATCCATAATATCTGGCACACCTGAGCTTAGTTTTAAGAAGTTAATTTGTCCCTTGAAAATTTGTATTTATACAAGTGTTAGTGGGGGCATTATTTATAAACTGGTCTCTGTGAGGTCACGCCAGTGTTTCCTCCCTGTGAGAAGGTCAGTTATTTCCCTATCAGTCTATGGAGAGTTCCTTTGCCCACTCCTTAGCTCGTAGTCATTCTCATTTGCATAATGGTTGCCACGGCAGGTTCCCACACAAAACCGTCAGCCCGTCCGGGGAGAAGTTTCCAATGACACGCTTGTCTGCGTCCTCTGACAGCGAGCCCCCCCCTTCCTCTTCCAGCACCGAGGGTCCTGGCTCCGAACCGCCTTCCGCGTGGCGGATGATCAGTGACAGCATCCTGAGTGGAGCCGGCCTTTCTGGGAAGCAGAGAACCCTGGCAGACCGTTAACGGCAGCTCCGTAACCCACGGCCTTTGTGTGGATCTTTGAAATCCAAGGCCGCCTCCGGGCGCCCTGGAGTCCAAGTACACGACCGACCCCTCCTTGCCCGTCACCGTTTTTCCCACAGTTTTGCTTTTAAAGGAGAACCGAAAGCATTTGCTAGTGCGTGTTCAGGCTCGCAGGACTTGGCCTGTGAAGCAGAACTTGGCTAACCTCTGGGGTGCAGACGCAGGCTCCCCAGAGATGAGTCACGGCCCAGGTCTGGGCCCGCGAGTGGGTGTTAAACGGCTGTGTCCCGGCCTCCCCGGGCTGCATGACGCTCTGTCTGGGTGTGGCGGGGCGTTGGGACGATGCAGAGGCACCTGCATCCGTACCACACAGGCAGGAAGTCACATTCTCCCGAGTGTCACAGAGACTCTGAGTCTTCACCTTCTGAGTCCCTCTTTCTCTGCTCACCCGGCTGCCCCACAGTGAGGGGACGGGTGGGTCGTGTCCACGCCTGTTCTTGGCGTTGATTTCCAGCTCACCGTCGATGAACATTTTGCTTCCCGTCAGCACCCGATCAACCCCGGCAGCTGTCTGCCGCTTCATATGTCACCAAACGTCACACGAGAAAAGCTGGGTGCCATTCGATCCGTTCACAACTTTTATGTGGCCCTCAGCTAGATCGGCCACCGGACTGTCATCCCAAAGTCGAGCTGCTCCCTTGGAGAACGAGCCAGGCGCTGGGCCCTCCTGGGGACCGTGCTCACAGCTCTGCCCGTGTGGCCCTGAAGTCCCGTGTCCTCGGGGGTTGGCCCGGGAAGGTCCAGCTGCCTTTGGACCAGCCACACTCTTCTGTGTGCAGCCGGGTGACAGAGCCACTCGGACTTCCACGTCTTCGCCAGTGAAATGGCACGAACGGCGTTGTTCCCTCACCAAAAGGTGGCCCACTGATACCTGGCTGAGATGTAACTTTTTACCTGTAAACATTGCGACGACCAAACGAGGACTCAGCAAAGCGCCTGACGTGTAGCCCCCACCGCCGCCCCGGGGGCGGTGCGTCTTCTCTGACGACACTTCACAGCGACCTCAGTTGGTGCTCATGGTGAACTTTGAACAAAAATATTTCACAAATAAGGAAACGGAAGCGCAAAGAGGTCACGTGGCTTGCCAGAGGTCACACAGCTGCAAGCGGCGGACCCGGGGTCAGAAGCCGGGACGGTCCGTCCGTTCAGACCTCTCTGTCTTTGCCCTGTTCTGGCACCCACAGGCGTTCGGGTCCTCTGCCCCCTTCAAGACTTCAGGAGTCTGCCCACCACCCTGGCCTTCCCAGCCGGACTTGCCTGGGGCCACCAAAGGGCGCCGGCCCGGCTCATCTCTGCAGGGCACTGCCACACCCGGAGGAGGCGCGCTTCACACGGTGACATCACGGGCACATTCCACTTCCCTTCGGTAACGACTGACCTTCCATTCATCTGACAGAACGGCTTACGTACCAGTGACTCAGGATCGGAAAGCAGAATTATCTGTTTTTCAGGAGGCTCACCACCCACCTGCATGTTCCCTTCCGCTAAACCTCCTCCCTCAGACTTCAAGACAGCCAGCCAGTCTCGGGGGATAGAGCATAAGGCCCTTGCTAATTGCAAATTAATAGAGCCAGGAATGTGTGCAGAGAGCTAGCACCTGGCGTCAGCGGCTCACGGCGTCACGGGGCGGCTCTGTCTTGCGTTACTCTAAGGCAACCGTGCCCCAGCGAAGGCAGCGTGGTCTCAGATTCTCGTTCGGTTCCGAGTCTCCGAAGGATGAAATGCATGTTCTTGGCTTATGGCTGTTCTTATCTTACACGGCCAGTGGGTTTCGCTTTTATTTACTCATTGATTTAAAGCAGTTTCAGGTTTGGTGGCCCACAGGACACAGGTGTGTCTCTGGACAAACATTCCGTGCCTAGTAGACGGCACTCGCTTAGCTGGCAAATATTTTCCTGTGACACTTGTTCATTCATTCTCAAGTCATCAATTATGAAGCCGGGTCGATTGTTACCCCCTGGGGTGGTGACAGGCCCTAAGCCCTTGGTTGGCACTTGGGTTAAATCCATCAAATAATCTCCTTTTTTCTTTCAAGGCTGGCATCTCAGTAAATTTTTAAATGTTGCATGCCAGGGACCCAAGCCAGTTAAGTACAGGCAAAACCCCAAGTCTGCAGGACAGAATGGTCATTGTCCCAAACTGGCCGACCTGGGGCCGAAGAAAGCACCCCCCTGACTTCCTAAACCTGATGAGGCACCTTCACAGTCTGACGTTGAACTAATGAGGAGCCACTGAGACAATCAGCACCATCTGGGGTTTGGACCGGACCTCAGGCTTCACATTTTAGGACAAGAGGCAGAAGAACCCAGGATTCTGTCCCTGACCTCAGCTAGGCGACTGGACCCTGGCCCTGCCCGGGTTTCTTAAATATCCATCCCAAATTTTGTGGTTGATCCTAGAAAAAGAGTGGACTCGGACCCAGGTAAATGGCTGTCGATGTCACTTAGACCTGGAGGGACAACTGAAATATCCTTCTTTTGGAGGGACGCAGAGTCCCCGTGTGGCCCCCTGATGCCTGTGTTTCGTGAGCCCGTGCCAGATGAGGACAGACACGCGTGTTGAGAAGCTGTGAGGCTCAGATCTGGCAGCCGTGGGTCCTGAGAGCCCGCCGGAGGCCCTCGGTTGTGTCTGGAGCTGCCACACTGGCCGCTGCAACCAGCAGCGGGGCGGAGACCTGAAGACTCGGCGGCCTGGCCCGTACGGAGAGCGAACCCACCCATGCCCGGCCGTCAGTGTGTTGAAAACGGGACCAGCGATGGTCGCCCATGGGTGCTCTTGCTTGCTGTGCTCCTAGAATTAGAAGTGCTCCCCAAACTCTGAATGGCAGAGAA
>CM052543.1:145660569-145676182 GCA_028533065.1 Trachops cirrhosus
AAATACAAACAGTAAAATGACAACTCTCAACCACTGAACCAAAACCAAAACCAAAACCAAAACCAAGAATGAACTAAGCAAAAACTAGAACAGGAACAGAATCACAGAAATGGAGATCACATGGAGGGTTATCAGTGGGGAAGGGGAGTGGGGGAGAGAACGGAGAAAAGGTGAAGGAAATAAGCAGCATAAATAGTAGGTAGAAAATAGACAGAGGGAGGTTAAGGATAGTATAGGAAATGGAGAAGCCAAAGAACTTACATGTACGACCCATGGACATGAACTAAGGGTGGGGAGGAGTGCGTGTGGGGGGGCGATGCAGGGGGAAGGGGAATAAAGGGGGGAAAATGGTACAATTGTAATAGCGTAATAATCAATGAAATATATTTAAAAAGAAAAAATCAAGCTATAAAATATACTAAAAGCCAGCTTTGTACAGATGAGTCTATTTTCAACCAAGTGCAGCTTCCTACGCCATGTAACCAATTCACTCTTCTTCTAACATTCAGCTTTCAGGGGTCTTGGCTCGCCAACATTTTCCCGAACAAATCACGCCGCAAACCCGAGCCGACATCTGAACTAGCTTTCTGCGGTGCACTCCTCAGCAGGGCCAGGGGAGGCGCTCCTGGCCCTGCCCACGACTCTCACTCTCTCCCTGAATCTCGGAGCGCCTCCCCTGCTTTTCCTATGCTTGTTTTGCTTTCCTTCCGTTTGCTGGCATTTGTGCCTCTGTGGGTAGCTGGTGCCCGCCGGGAGCTTAGGAAAACAGGTATGTGGAAGGTTACCGAGTAGAGTCCCCCAGCCACAGGGCTTCGGAGGGAGCACTGCCCCCCAGAATTCTGCAGCAGCCGAGGAGCAGTGGGGCTACTTCCCTTGCACCAGGAAGAGGTGGCCCTTGGAAGGTTCCCGCAAAGATGCTGCTGGCTCAGTAAGTAGAACCCTAGCCGCTTCGTGATTTGGGGACAGAACCTGAACATCTGTCTGAAGCCGGCTTGTGGGTTTCTTAGCTGTGAATGCAGGCACTCAGATGCCCCTCCTTCCATCAGGACTCTGCGTTCCCGGAACACCACCCCCGTCGCGGTGTCCGCCTCCGCAGCACGCTCCGTGGTCCTCTGATGGAGCTGGATTGTCAATGCGCTCGCAGATCGGGCCTGTCGACATCGCTTTGGTTTCAGCTCCCACGCAGAAAGCGTTCGTTTCTTGCTCCGACCACCCACGATCTCGTCCACTGCTTCTTGTGGCACAGCTTTTTGTATCTGGCAGGGCTGGCGCCACGAGTTCCTTTTCTGGAAAGACAATGGCCCACGCACCCTTCCCATGAGAGCGGTTGCAGGGAGTGCTGTGCTGTCGGGAACCCCGAGACGGCCACCCCGCCTGGACAAGTGACCACGACTTACACCAGTCTCCTGGGACCATTCCCAAGTTTAAGCAAATGGCCCAAAATTCTAAGATGAAACAAGAGCCAACTCAGCCACTCAAGTTGGTGCCGATGTGCCCAGGCTCCAAGTTCTCTGCAAACGAAGGTCCTTACAACTTTTATCTCACCGCCCCAGGTGACACGAAATAAATTCTCCTCGGGCTTCTCGAGGCTGTGGCCCCCGGTTTCCGTCTGCAGCCGTGGCTGGGCTGCGCGGGGGTGATCACGCTGCTGAGGAGTGAACACAGACGCTTCCGGTTTCCGATCCACTCCGGGCCCCCGGAGCCAGCCAGGCACATTTTTCGGCTCTGTGTTTTGTTACCAAGATCCTTCCTTTTCAGAGATCTGCTCTAGTGGGCGCTATTTTTCTTGTTTACATTTGGAATGAGAATCTACTAGAATGAAGGTCCCACCTGCAAGACACATCTGGTGTCGGTAAAAATGTAAACCCGGTAAAAATTCACTATGAACTTGAATTAGATGCGTTCTCCTTGTCTTGTTGGATGGGCCTGATATGTGCCCTATTGAATCACTCATTTTCTGAAAGCGTTTGGTCTCGTTTTGGACGGAAGCGCCAGGAAGGATCAGAGAACAGCGCGTTTTGTGGCATTTCACGTGCTTGGAAGGGGCGGACGAGAATTGTGCAGCAGACCCAAGCCGTCCTCCCCTGGTGATGCCGCTGCTTCCGAGTCAGACCAGACACGGCACTGCCTTTCCTTCCCGCTCTTGTTGAGAAGAGGGGCAGGGATACAGCAGATGGTTCTGTGCAGACAGACCCAGCAGAGAGACCGCTCGCTGGCTGCGTTAGCCTGGGGCTTCGTTTCTTCTGCCGCTGAATGGGGACAATATTTAGGCCAGACAGTGAACCTGTCCTAAGGTTCACTGACAGGTGTGGAGCAGAGAACAGTGCCTGGCACAGTGTCAGCAATACATGCCTGTGAACTGTCCTGACTGATGTGGCGCAGTGGGTTGGGCGTCGTCCTGCAGAGCGAACAGTCACCGGTTTGATTCCCGGTCAGGGCACATGCCTGGGTTGCGGGTCCGTCCCCGGATGGGGCGTGTATGAGAAGCAACCGATGGCTGCTTCTCTCTTGCATCGATGTTTCTCTCTTCTTTCTCCCTTCTTTCCCCTCTCTCTTAAAACAAATACATAAAGTCTTTAAAAAATATGCCTGCTGTCTTACTGCTATAACTACTAGTCATCATTTTATTAGCATACCTAAACTACTTTCTGTTCATCACAGAAGCTGCAAGAATCCACATCTCCAAGTGCATCTGCACCCACTCCCTCCTGACTGGCTCTGTGGTTTGGGGCAACTCACCGCACTCCGCCCGTCTCAGTTTCCGCACCCACAGATGCAGGTGGGGCAGCTCCAGCCCCTCAGGAGTGCGGGCGTGTTAAATGATTCGGCCACCCTGTGCTACGTCGGTGTGAGCCAGCTGTGGTGGCTTCGGTGCCATTTCATCCGCACCGGAGTCCCGTGTCAGTCTGCTCACTCCACAGCCATTACCGGGACTCCCTCGGAGGTAACTGAGTGTCTTCTTCCTGGCGAGCGCAGTCTGACCCAGACCCTCACCTTGCCATCGGCCTGAGATTCTGTAAATCAGCGTGAAGCTAAGACTGGAGGAACGTTTTTACATCTCCATCACACACTCATTAACTAATTAGATGCTTACTTTGTCTATCCTGGTCAGTCTCATTGCTTGGATTTGAGGGACAACTGGCTTCCTTTGGTTTCCCATCACAACTCGTCATTCCCCCAAATTTAACATGGTGACACCGTCTTTTCCTGGGAAGATGCCGAGGACTTGAGTGGGGACCCACAGGGGACAAGCAGAGGGGATACGATGGCCGGTCCGAGGACAGCTTTGGGAGACTGACCCACACCAGCTGTGCACGCCGCCGAGTGGAAGTACGAGTGTGGCTGCCGGGGGCCTGTTGTGCCCCAGTCAGAGTCAGCACATTACAACCCTGGAAGCTGCTCTTCTACCTTCTTCTCCCCTCTCTCTACGGGGGGGGGACTTAGGAGGGACCTAGTGGGGGGCACAGAGCTCAGTGGTGTCTGCTGAACAGGCGTCTCGTTACTAATCCGAGTTTTGTTTCTAGGACTCATTTCAGGATCTCTGCAAGTCCGTGCCTCTGGCTTCTTCCTCCTCGTCACCTGGACCTAACCGTGGGTGCATCGGAGCGCCGAGTCTCCGGGCAGGAAGCCTGGGCTCTGCGCCCGGCTGTGCTTCCCTCGTCGTGCGGGCTGGCAGTTCCCTTGACCTTCCTTCCCCTTTCTCCCCCCCTTGAGGAAGACGCCTGCTGGGTGCAGACCCCGCGGGGGTGTTGGGAGGGTGTCAGAGAAAATGCAGCTATCTCGGGTTATAATATGATGCTGCCAACGACTCTGAGGGCCGGGATGAGAGATGCTGTGTGGAAGAGCATTGTTATTATATTTTGTTAAAAATATGAATCAAAGGCTGGCTATACAGTAAGTGCTAAATGTTAATTATCGTTATAATATCATAACAAAGCAGATGCCAGAAGGTTAGATCCCACGAGAAAACCTATTATAATAAGCTTGCGTGAGATGTTCATATTACAAAGATATTTTGGCAAGGAGGCAGATTTGGTTTTGAAATCTCAATGGACAATTAAGCAGAATAAAAAAACCCCAACTTTTAATGCTACGAAAAACATAAGTGTCTTGACAAGTCTTTAACACAAAGATGGGAAGCTGCCTTTGTCTCACAGAAAAGAGGCAGCATTATTGCTTTTTTTCTCCGAACAGAAGCTATATTTGTGGCATCCTTGGATATAAAAAAATGCGATATTCTTCTTTACAGTGACCCCTAAAATAACTCTCTTTAGGAGAGATGAATTGGGGAGAATTCTTTAAGTTTATAACGCAGCTCCGAGTAAATCTATTTTTTTTAACTTCAAATGAGTTCACGTTCCATTGCCTGCTTCCCTTTTGTCCTCCGAGTGTATTTCTGTTTGGTCGCGGCAGGGAGGGGACTTCTGCAGGCTTTCGTAAATGCCACCGGCTTTTCTCAGCTCGAGCTGTTCACTTATTTTCGGATCGGGGGAGCAGGACACATCACGTACTATCAGCGGAGGAGGGGGCTGGGGGAGGGGAGGCACAGGCAGATGGGTTTGGAAAGGGAGCCCGTCCTACAAACCGAGGTCCGAGAAAACGACTCCCGTGGCCTGTGCCCTTTAAGACGGGAGTGTGAACGCGCCCACCCACCCCACTTTTTTCAGAACGTTGGGAGAAACGGGCGACAGTTCTTGGGGAGGGCGAATGCGTACAGGCGTTGGGACGTGCTGGACGCTGGGAAAGGAAGGCGGAGGGAGGACCGCACTTCTCGGCGCAGGCGCAGACTGACACCGCGGAGGGTGCTGATCCCTCCGCTGAGGACGTGGTGCCCAGGGCACCCGTGATGACTGTGACCGCCTGCCGTCCTCTCCACGTTTGTCTGCCCAGACGCGTCCCGGCCGCCTGCCTGCTCTCATGTCGTTCAACCCCAACTTCCTTTTCCCTTTGAACTTGTTCCCTCCACTTGAACTTTAAAAGCACAGCTGTCACGAGAAATAAACAAGCACCATACCCGTTGGTCATCTGCTTCAAGTGTTACCCTGGGTGAAGGGGAGAAAGTGGGAAACCAGACGAAGGGAAAAGAACTCTTTCCGGGGTTTGAGGGGAAATATGAAACAATCTAGACTTAGTTACTTAAAAAAAATACAGATGGCTTGCATATAGAGCCCACGGAAAGCCGGGCCCAGGCGCTCACGCCCTCCGAGGGAGCACACCTGGGAGATGGGCCTGCCTGCACAGGGCGGCCACGGCCGGCGGCCTGTGCTCCGGCGGGACCGCGCCGGGCTGGGGAGTGCAGACACCTGGTCATCCTCGGGACACAGGTGCTGTTTCCCAGCCCCGGCGATGTCACGGAGATTTCATGGGCCTGCTTCGGCAGCCGCTTGTTAACCAATAACCGGGGACTCGAATGACAGACAGCCTGTCGTCAGGATTTGGGGGAGCAAAGGGGTCTGTGAGCGGAGCAGGCCAGGTGTGGGAGCTGAGGAAGGGCACCTGCAGGTCAGCGAGGCTGGAGCCCCCAACCCCTGCCTGGTTCCAGGGTCCACTGTGCTCGACGGGGGGCTGGAGGATGGTGTCGCTGAGTGGAGGAGAGAGTCCAGAGCCATCTTCTAGACATGAGGCCGTGTGGCTGAGTGGCAGCTGACAGTGGGTAGGCCCTTTCTGGCCTTCCTGTGTCACCTCAGAGAACACCAAAGGAGCAACCCTTGTAAACGAGGGACACGGCTTTAAGGAACTAGATGGGGACCCCCGCAGCCAGGGAAGAAAGGAGGGGAGGACAGCAAACAGAACAGCTGTGTCCCCAGGAGGCGCTGCCACACCGGAGCCTGGGACCAAGCCCATGGAGAGGCGGACCTGACAGGTGACAGGGGGGCGCCCTGGGACGGTAGGTGGGTGCAGACCGGAGCAGCCACCTTGGGGCGCAGCACGGAGGGCCCCAGGGGCCCGGCCGTCCATCCACCCGCAGGGCGTTTATCCGAAGAAGACGGGGCCCGGTCTCGGAGATGCCACGGCAGCATCGCTTGTGGCGGCCGGGCGGGGAAACGGCCTCGGTGCCCTCAGTGGGTGAGTGGGCGGGGGTGGGGGCGGGGAGGCAGCGCCTGCCCGGCTGGCTGAGTGTGGTCAGCCACCATGAAGGAAGGGCATCCTGCCGTTGCGTCCACAGGGTGAGCAGGCAGGGGGACCAGTGGGCCAAGGACAGAAGCTCACAGAGTCTCCTGATTTGAGTCTATTTTCTTGTTCCCTCCAGTTTAGGGGAGTATGTAGCTTTTCTGGGTGTCAAAATGCATTCCATGCAGGGACGCAAAACTTCATCTTTGGATGAAAATTTTATCTTTGGGTGCATTTTTCTTTGGAGGCTGGGTCTGCTAGTTCACTCGCAGGGGGAGTTCAACCACAAAATTTAGTTTTCCAGCACCAAGCAGTCACCATTCTCTTCCTGAGAATTCTGACATGCAGAAAACTGCCACAGAGTAGTTTTCAGGGTATTTGTAAAATAAAGCTACTTCTAAGCTAAGCGTTTTCTCCAGTCCCTGTAAAATCGCAGTGGGTCAAGGTGGGGACCAGCCTTCGGGTAGATCCGGTAGGGTTTGTTCTTTTTACTGATGCACCGATGACAGGGGTGGGGCTTTGACGTCTCCAGTGAAACTCGGGGAAGCGCTTCCTGAAGGACGTGAGTGCTTCTCAGCAGCCAGGCTTGGGACTTAGCCGGGAGGCTGCCCTTCCTCCACCGCGGGGTCTGCTTAGTCGGCAGGCAGCTGCTGGCAGGAACGCTGGACATCACCTCCCAGCCCTGCTTCTGGCCAGCTGGTGGTGGCTGGTGGTGACGTGCCCTCCCACATGCACTCTCGGCCTTAGGAGAGCCACATCGCCCGTCCCTTGGTGACGCAGCTCGCTGAGGAGGACACCTGAACTCCACGCTCATCACCAGCCACCAGCGCAAATCCGACACGTGGATGCACTGCAGGCCACCCTGGCTGGGACAATGACATCGTGTCTGATGAGTGGCCCTTGGCCACACTCCATTCCGACCTGGGGTTCCCGTTCTAGGGCCCGGCAGGCCAGCCGGTGCCAGACTAGAGGTCCGTGCAAACCACTCCCGAGATGCTGGTGGTGGGCGAGCTCCCACACACCCACCAAGAGCTCCCGAGAGAGGAGAAAGGCTCAGCTTCCCATTTCTAGAACAGACACGCTGTTGGCTGAGGAGACTCTTTTGCTCAGAGAAAATGTCATTGACAAATCCCGACGCTAAATGTAGAAACTCTGCAGAGAGAAAAATAATGATTGGACCAGAGCTGTCTTCAAAGCTGGAGAAATTGTCCTGGAAAATTCCTAGTAATCGAAACTAAGTTTTATGAAGCCGGGAACTTCCAAACCAAACATACACACTAATTCCTCTGCTGAGTAATTCTTTGTGAACAGATTTGGGTGGTGGCGTCCAATAAAATCTAATCTTTGCCACGCAAATAAGCTGGAGCGTTTATTGGTGACAATAAAAGGGAGTTTATCTGAGAGGCTGGTATTGGCTGTGTGTGTGAAGACTTCTTTGCGGCGGTCTCGGGGAGCCTGCCTGGTCTGGCCGACGCCCAGGGGTGCTGGGGCGCGGGACTGGAGCAGGGCCTCTGCGTGCCTGCTTGCTTACACCCTGTGCCGGGGCGAGGACAGGATTCCGGAACGAAATACGCTGTTTGTTCGGCACACGTTTCGTGTCGGTGCGGAGCTCTGTAGAGGGAAGAGGGACAGGCCGGGTGCAGGGACATGGCCTGGCCGGCCCAGGGGACGAAGGGGAGGCGGCGTGTGTGCAGGTGACGGTGACAGGGTGGGTCGTTGAGGACGAGGGCCCAGCTCACATGTTGCCGCAGGCAGCGTGTTTGAGGACGGGGTGAGCCGGAGTCGGGAGGCCTCCAGTGGCAGGGCGGGCTGAGCCCACCCGGACACCCCCGGCTCCTCCCACCAGCAGACCCTGCCCGCTGGCTCTCAGGGACAGCAGCCTGCAGCCCACGCTGCCCTTTCTGCCCCCCAGCAGGGCAGACGCAGAGCACAGGAACCCTCGGGGGCTTTGCGTTGCTTCTCTGTAGCCCAAGAGCCCGCCGTCCTCAGCCTGACGCCGCGCTGACCATCGCTGGTCCGGCTCTTCTTTCCCACGTGTAACTGACTTCTTCCCGCAGTGGGGCATCTCTGAAATGTGGAACAGCCGGCCAGCCCGTGAGACCAGGCACCAGCCAGCCACGAGTGTCTGGTCCCGCCGTCCTGTGCACCCCAGGGGCACGCCGGCCTGCAGCCTCGTCTAACATGTCTGCACACAGAGAAACACAAAGGCCCGCCCCCGACCTTCGATCTTCCCATTTGCTTTCCACGCTTCCAAGTTAAGGCTCAGAGTCAGGGAGAGTCAGGATATAGGCAGCGAGCCCGAAGTCACTTGCCTGCCACCTACAAGACCTTATGGGATTGCATGAGGGCAGGGTGGCCGTCCGAGGGGCATACGCTGGCAGGGGTGGCCTCCTCTGGACTCCTGGCACCTAAAGGGAGGGGACGGAGCTGGGGCCAGGGGTGGAGGTGCACGGAGGCCGGCCTGCAGGACACGGGGCAGCTGCAGTTGGCACCTATGGGACCGGGGGCGCGGGAGATGCAGGGTCCTGCTGTGCGGACAGCCCAGCCTGGTGTCTCCGAGGGACTGGCGTAAGGACGGCGTCCTGTGCTGTCTGCGTCCACGGCCCGCTGCTGACTGTCGGATGATGCACCCCCAGCGGCGAAGGGTCCCCCTTTTTCCTTAGACGTGGACGATGACTTTTCCAGCGCATACCTTGTCTGATCCCCAGTGCAAAGGTCTGCGAGGAGAAGTCAGCCTGTGTCTCAGCTACAGTGTCTGTGGCCACCCCTAAAACCACACATTGAAATGGCAAATTGATTCGCCATTTTTGAAAATTTGGCCCTTACAGGACACGAGCAAGAACATGGTGCCATTAGCACAGATTGTTTTAAAAACTCTTGAAAAGATCCAACTGCAGTTGGATTTGGGGCCAAATAGATGGGAAATTGCAACTTGAGCCCCAGGGTCCCCGCGCTGCTCTGCCGTGCGCACCTCAGCGGAGAGTGCTGGTCGGAGGTGGCCTGGTTCGTGCCAGGGACGGCCTGGCCCGGCCACATGTCCATCAGCGTTTGCAGACATCCCTGTGCCACGGGCCGTGCCTGGACAGGACTGGAGTGTCCGGCCCGGTCCTCTGCAGGGGCCGGCTGGGCAGGGCACGGGGTCCTTCCAGGCTTGAAAGCCCGGTGGTGCCTTCTGAGGACAGACCCCAGATCGGGGTCCAGGAAGAGAGCGCAGGATCTTATCGTCCCTCAGGAGCCCCTCACTGCCCACACGATGAGACCCAAGCTCTGCTCCCTTCAGCTGCTCCAGCCACACCCAGCCTCCTGGGTCACACCCCCGAACCCTCGTCTGTCAGTGTCCTTGTCTGAAACATCCTTGCAACGTGGGCGGCTAAACTCCAGCTCCTGGGGTCTCGCCTCTGGACCAGCTGGCCTGGCGGCCGCCCTCCGGGGAGCCTCGATTTGCAGTCTCCCTTCTGCTCCCCGGCCCCCCTTCCTTAACAACAGTGTGCCGTTATCCGGAGCCGAACACCTCACGTCCAACATCCTGTTTCAAAGGCCCCTCTTACGCCCGCACGGCAGATGCGGAGACTGAGGCTGGGAGGCTGCATAGTCCCCTTAGGCAAGTGCACTGGGTGTTTGGGGTTGGGGCCCTGGAACCTCAGTCTCAGTGATGTTAGATTCTGTGGCTTATGAGCAAAGACCCTCGAAGGGTCATCCTCTGTTGTGCCTCATCCAGGGTGACGACAAGACTAGGTTCGTCTCACCTCTGTGATGTCACTCTGGACTCGGTCACCCAGAGTTGGACGGCCCCCTCTTCCAGGGTCTGCAGGACGGAGTTCGTGTTTATCCCACACCATTGGCTCACTTCTCCCTTCCCTGAACGCCCCCGGGGCTGCCTCAGCGGCGGAGCCCTGCAGGGTTTGGGGCCGTGGCCGGAGTTCAGCGGTGACCTGTCTGATGGGTGTGTGTCTCCTTCCTGCCCGGAGGGGAGAGCAGCAGGGCAGGGAGGGGGAAGAGCACAGGCAGCATCGGGAGGCCGCCATCCCTCTGTCTGTCTGTCTCAGCAGGTACACCAGGGCGGGTGCAGGGACGCAGAAGTGGGAGTCACTTGAGTGCTAAATTCTAATAAGACAGATACCTTATTTGAATTACAGCATCAAACTCATTTCAGGAAATGCGTGTCGGCGATCAGAGCAAGCCTCAGCAGATGCCGGGGCACAGGAGTTGTGGGGAGTGAGGTGCGTCTCTGGACCCGGGGAGTGTTGGCTTGACAGGTGCAGACTGGCCAACGTCAGGGGTGATGTGTCAGGGACTATGACAGTGGAGAAGAGTAGAGAGGGGGTGGTTTGTTTTGACTAGAAATACCCAAAGTCTCCACTGAGAAAGGGCACTGGGGCCAAGTTCAATGGCAAAGGGATGTCTTTGCGTGTGGGATGAAGGCCACTGGCAGGGGCAGGGAGGGCACGTGGGCGGCTGGCCCGTGTGCCAGGCAGGACGGGCTGCTGTGGGGGTGGAGAGTGCTGCCCCAGGCAAGCCCCCCACGCACTCGGGCCGTTTCACACAGGAGCAAGGGAAGCACTTCTTTCAAAGGTTGGCTCCGTTTGTGCTGGTGGCTTCAAAATGGAGGCTCTGGGCCCCTAAGATCCCTTTAAAAGTCAGTTTCTAAACTTCCTCTACAGACACCAGTTCCCCAGGTTGGGGTGGAGCCCAGGAATCTGCATTTTATCAAGAACCACAGGCGATTCAGATGCCCGGGATCCTTCCAACCCACTTTGTAAATCGCTCCCCGGGGTCCGGGAGAGGGGAGGAGGCTCTAGGTGCTGGCTTAGGGGACCCCCTGAGGGAGACGCTCGCTCGGTTGTCTGCTCGGATCGTGGTTGTGGGAGAGGCTGGTGCTGGCAGGTGGGGACCACGGAGTCTCACTCTCCTGCATCCTTGGGGTCAAGAGGCGCTCTGCTGTGAACTGAGGAGGAGCTCCCTAAGGGCAGGTCCCAGGAGCGGAGTGCAGCTGGGGCCGGGTGGGCCGCAGGCTGAGACTCCGGGGAAGGAGCGGGACCTCGGCCCCCGGTTTCCGTGGTGATGGCCTTAGCAGGCATGGGGGGTGTCATTCTGATTCTGAGCAGTGGTTCCCCTCCCAGGCCCAAACCTTCAGTGGAAGCCTGTTCCACAGGGCAGCACTAGGGGAGGGGCCTGGGGGACCAGGACCTGGACCCCAGTTTCCTTTACAGCAGCCTGGGGCAGAGGGGAGACGTGGCTGAGATGCTGCGTTATCTCCTGGGAGTGTAAGACAGCGCCTGGCACTGGGTGGCTCCAAACACGAAGGCCGTCCTGCCACGGCTCTGGAGGCTGGCGGTCTGGTCGGGTGCGGGCAGGCCTCGTCCCTCTGAAAGGGGGAGGGGAAGGCTTCCCGCCTCTTCTGAGCTTCGGGGGCGCCGTGAATCCTCCTCGGTCCTCAGCTTGCTCTCTGCTCTCTGCCTCTGTCCTCAGATGGCATCTCCCCTGTGTGTCCGAGTCCAGATTGTCCCAATAGGACACCTGTCATATTGGACTAGGTTCCACCCGGAAGAATTCAACTCGAACCATCTGCAAAAAACCCTGTTTCTAAGTAAGGCCACATGCGGGGGTACTGGGGGTTAGAAGTTCAACTCATCTTTTTCGGGGGGCACAATCGGTCCAGAGCGAGAGTGTGTCGCTTCTATATCTCACTCTCTCGGAAGCTTCAGAAACACTAGGGAGGTGGACTGGTCGCTGCAGACACGTCGGCAACCCCCGAGGCGGAAGCTGGGCATCTTTTCGGGACGTTGCCAGACAAGGCGGCCCCAGACGAACTTGGACGTGCCCCAGTTCCACGGGCGTCGGGGGGTGGCTAGTGCTGAGCGCGCTGCTTGTGAAGTGTATCCCTGAGCTCCCTGGTCCTGCAGCCAACCCCGTGTCCCCTGTGTCACCGTCACAGGGCTCGCGTCAGGCGGAGCGTCCAGGGCCGAGCCGAGCTCCCCTCGCGGAGACGCTCACCAAAGGAGGCGGGGTATCTGTGGGCCCCTTCGGTTCTTAGACGGGAAGATCGCGGTGCGGAGTCAGAGCCTCATTGTGTCCCCGACGGTGGGGACGATGGGAAGAGACCCGGCGACCCAGCCCCCTTGGCTGGCAGTCCCAGCGCGCTGGCCGCCACCGGCCACACTCTGCTGTCTGCTTCATCACGAACACCTGGTCCTGGAAGCATCCACAGTTCGTTCCATTTTTCGAGCCCGGATGGAAAATTTAAAATTCAAATTCTTGCGAAAGGCAGAGAGAATGTAGCTATAAAAGTGTTTCAGACCGCAGTGTTTTAAATGAAGGTTAATTTTCTGATAAAATGAGGAATGGAGGAAAAATTATCTCCCTGCCCGCAAGCGTGGTTGAGAACGCGATGGCTCAATTAGATGTTCTGATTGTGCAAACAGTCAGCGTTCTGTCTTGTTAAACGTCTCCTTCCCGAATTATGAGGCTTTTCTGTCGTTAGATTAGCAGGGGTATTAAGAAAACAGCCGATAAAAGATTCATCTGAGCTAGAAGGAAAATTATAACTTAGGGTTCAAAACCAAATGAGAGCTGAAAATTCCACGGCGTATCCCAAGTTATTAAAAAAAATTGTCCAGCGTGGAAATTAACTGCTAGACTCAGAGGAAAGAGAAATGATTATTGTTTGCTTTTTACTCCGTGGAATTTTGCTCCGTGCCTGCAGAGACGTACAGTGAGCATGTTAGTCGGGCCCACGCAGGCATCGCTGGCGGGTGGTTTTTGGGGTACTGAATGTTCACTCCTTTAGGGCTGGGTTTTGGGGAAAAGAAAGCAGAGGGCATCGGAACGTCCTGCCTTTTTCTGAAGAACAGATTCGATGCCACATGCTTTATTTATTTATTTAAAAGTTATTTTATTGTTGTTTCCAATTATTTTATTGTTGTCTGCATTTACCCCACACCCCCCCAGTGACCCCGCCATCCCCACCTCTCTCCCCTGCTTCCACCTGCCCTTGGTTTTGTCCACGTGTCCTTTATAGTTGTTCCTGAAAACCCTCCCCCCATTCTCCTCTCCCACCTCCCCTCTGGTTACTGTCAGATTGTTCTTAATTTCCATGTCTCTGGTTCTATTTTGCTTGCTTTTTTCTTTTGTTGCTTAGGTTGCACTTATAGGTGAGATCCTGTGGTGTTTGTCTCTCACCGCCTGGCCTGTTTCACTCAGCACAATGCTCTCCAGTTCCGTCCACGCTGATGCCACCCTCTCTAAACAGCACATCCTTCTCCTGGCTCGTTCTCCAGTCTCCTTACTCATCCCCGACGGGGCGCCACCACGGCAGGGAGATGTGCAGCCGCATTGCACCGAGTCCTTTCCCTTTTCAGGGCTGACGCTGCAGCCACAGGGGATGTCAGCTCGTGCGGAGTGGCACTTAGTGGGGTTTGTTCACTGAGTGGCCGATGTCCCGTCTTGCTAAGGCAGTTGGCTCTTGCCACGCCTGTCCCCCTTCTTATTCCTGTTCTCAGTGTTAGAAAAGGACAGGAAACTCACAGTCAGGATCGTGCTATTGAAGCTTCGAGGAGAATCGCCCTTCCTGAGCGGGGCTGGGGATGCAGGACCACGCACCCGCCCTGCCCTCCCCGAGCTCGGCCCTCCGACCCCTCTCCTCCACCAGGTGCTCGGCCTGGGTCCTGCTGTCCGGATGCCACAGCCAGCCCTGGGCATCACCGGGCCTTCCTGTGCGGCTGCTCTGCCACTTTCTTCTGCTCCCCTTCCCAGGCTTTGTGCCAGCTCGGAGGTTGCATCTTCCAGGAAGGCTTTCCTGACCCCTGGCCCTGGGCTCCACCCGCGGTTTTGGCGTCTCCCTCAGCATTGCTTTGCAGTCCCTCTGGTTGCTGCTGCTCTTCCCCCGGTGTCTCCTCCCGAACCCAGAGGGCTAAGAGCGACACCCGGGGCACGTTCGCCGTGATGTCCTGGACCCGCTGTGCACGGGTGCTCGGCCAGTGTCCGTCTGCCCCCCGTGTAAGTCACAGCTGGATTTATCTGGGGTCCCGGTGGAGACACAGGCTTTCTTTTTGAAGCTGAGATGGACCCTCCCGGAAAACCTGCGAACTGTGACCCTAGAAGTCCGGGACTGGAGGGCTGAGGGTGCTCGGACAACGGTCCATCGCCTTCCGATCCCAGTGTGGGGGATTGTGCCCACCTGCACACAGGAAGGAATCTTAGGTGGGTCAGCGCCCAGTATGGGCAGAGTCCGTCGCCCGAACTTGACCGATGCAGCGAGTTACTGAGAGTGATAGTGGACGAGATAGTTTATCTCAGAAAAGAAATCTAAGAGGCGCTGTCCTGGACCCCAATGCACCATTGCGTCATCTTCTGGAGTGGGTCCAGCTACTTGCATTTCCTAGGGCAGGACTTCAGGCGAAGGGCCCAGACGAGCCCTCTGGAGTGAGACCGCCAGCGGGCCAGCCGCACCCCGCTCAGTCTCCGCCAGGCACGGGGCAGGGGCTGATCTGTGTGTCCCGCTCTTCCCGCGTATACAACGGGCCGAGCAAGGGACTGTGTGGGAGGACTGCGGCTGAAATGAGACAATTCACCCAAACACTTAGCTCAGTGCTGAGTGCGTGAGAGGGGCTGAAGAAGAGCTGCATTTGAAACGGAGAGGGCGCGCTCCCAAGGATTGAGGTCCCAGAGGGGACCACACAGCTAGGGACGAGGGGCGAGGCTGTCTCACCACTTCAGGAGGAGTTTGAATCCAGACTTGTCTGTCCTACAGAAAACAGGACTTTGCCTGCCCGACGGGATGGTTCCCCCAGGAGGTCACCGTGTGTGCCGATGACGTGGCTCAGGGACTGCTGCAGTTTGCTGGGGTGATTTTAGGGGGTCCCCGGTGACAGCGGGCTGCGCACATCAGTTCCCCGACACCATGGACATTTTCACGAAAATCCAAACTATATGTTGTTGTTCTTAAAACGTTTAGTTTTCCAAGGACACTCTTGGACCGGGCTGCAAAATGCCATAAATCAAGTGGAAGTCAGCCACGTCTACAACGGGGCCATTAAAAAGCTGTAAGTGTTGTGAATTTATGACTCTGCACTCACGTTCAGCTGTTCGCTGCGTCTGTTTCTAGGCCTTCCTGTCCTGTGTGGCATGCGATTTATATTTGTGCGTGAGATCATTATGAAAGTTTTATGCACCACAAGTGCAATTTTAAATGTTTGCAAGCGTGGAGAACTAGGCCCATGAGATAGCGGCTACATTTCGTGGATTATGGTGCTTGTATAAACAGCCAAAAAAGAAAAAAAGGAGCTCTTTAAACCCAAACGCTGAACTTCGTAACCGGCACCCGCACCTCACTGAGAAGGAAATGCTTTATGACAGAGCTAAACTTTGACTCCATGGGCATTGTTTTAAAATTCTTTTCTTTTTCTTTTTTTTTTTTAAATATATTTTATTGATTATGCTATTACAGTTGTCCTATTATCCCCCCTTCATTCCCCTCCACCCTGAACACCCTCTCCCACCCACA
>CM052543.1:145676682-145714428 GCA_028533065.1 Trachops cirrhosus
CCCCACTCACATCTGTTGCTCCTGTAGGGTCCCCGGCTCTCGGCTCAGGGCAGGGAGCCCCAGGGACTGCGGCCCCATCTGATCTGCCTGTGGTTGGAGGCTTTCTGCAGGGATCCAGCCGCACCGACTGTGTCAGATAACCATGACACATGCCACTGAGTCATCTCCGCCAGGCCAGTCATCTCGGCACAGGAAGCCCTGCACCTGCATGTCTTTGTGGTGAAGAGAGCTAATTTGGGGGGAGTGTTCAGCCAGCCCTGTCAGAGTTCAATGAGCAAGTTCAGCCGCATGGCCACACCCGGCGCTGGAGCCCTGCGGGCGTAGAAGGAAAATAGCCCCGGGCGCTGCTGCGGCGCTGGCTCTGCCCTCCCCTGCAGGCCTGGGGAGTTTATTTCCATGGAAGAGCGGGGAGCACGGCTGTTTCCCCTCCCTGGACCCCCCACCCGTCCGACGGGCTGCCGCCTCCCGCCGGGCGCTGAGCCGCAGGCCGGCCTCCCCACAGGCCCTGCAGCGCGGGCGCAGGTGCCGGAGCGCGGAGTCAGCGGCAGCGGATCTGGCCGGAGAGGACACGCTCGCCAGCTTCCTGTTTCCACATGACCGCGTGCCATCAGGGACCGACATGTCGTGGGGACGAAAACCCCCTCTGGCGACGCGAGTATTGACATTAGCCCCGAGGGTCGGGAGAGAGTGCTGACGGCTGCAGAGGCGGTGGGTCAGTCTGCACAGACGGCGGTGCGTGAGGAGTCCGTCTGTGTAGGGACGTCCCGCGCCCCGCCACCGTGGGTCTTCGGTAAGGTAACCTCTGGCAGAGCAGGAGGCATCCACGTCCCCTGCCGTCATTCAGGTGAGAACAAGGGCGGTCAGAGAAAGGCAGATTTGGAGCTGGCGGACAGGCAGTTAAACCCTGGCACGGAGACCAGATTTGTAGCGTACAAGGCCGGAAGGGGGCGAGGGGCACGGAGGAAGGACGCCACTCACGGTCTGAGACACGGACACTCCCTTTGTCTGGAAGAGTCAAGGGCACAGACGGGACATAAAAGGTAGCATGCTTGGGATGCACATCCTCTTGGCGATTTTAGTCTTAGGGAGCTAATTCCGGAGGCCTGTTTTCAAGTGTCTTCTATGGCTATTTAGAGGTTTAAACAAAGTCGTGCTTGATTCTTCGCTGGGCCTCATGATTGACCCTTCTCGAAACTGTTGTTTGGCCAACAGCTGGCAGTGAGGAGTCGCGACCTACTCCGCACCCTGTTCTGACGAAGGCCCTTTCCCTGCCCTGTGCTGGGCCAGGTCTGCTCCGCGGGGATTCACGCGGGTCCCCACTGCGTGCCAAGGCTCTTTGAGGGCACTTGGGAAACTAAACGGGCCTCGTGGCCGATATTGGCCAAAAAGCAGAGGCGCAACTGTAGGTACTGGACGCGATTCACACAGGGCCTGAGCTTGGCTCTTGCTATGGAACCGGGAGGGAAATGACCTTGGTACGAAAAAAAAGTTGGTTGGATGAATTTTGTCATTTCCCCTTCCTGGGTGTCAGTTTCTGCTCTTGTATCGGTTAGGGCGCCGCTAGCTGCGGTGACAGGTCAGCCCCTTGCGCCCCAGTGCGTTAGCAGAGGTGTCCCGTCTGCATAGTGGCCACTGGGGGCGCTCACTGTCCCCCCACCCCAGCTTCCATGAGGTCATTCGGAGATCGCGGACCTTCCCGAGTTACAGCTCTCCCCGTCGTCCTGGCCGTGGACTGGTGAATGAGAAGAGCTGAAGACTGCATGGGAAGTCCTTCTTCACGGGTGTGTATTTTATCTGGCCGTATTTCATCGGCCGGAACTCGGCGGCCTGGCCACTCTACGGCACCCGAGGCGGAGGACACATCTGGTTTTGTGCCGGAGACACAACGGAGACTTGACGAACGACCCCTTGGTCCCCACTCCACCTGTGAAAACGAACGGCGGGACCAGGTGACCCTTTAAGTTCCCTTTTTAAATCTGAGTTCACGGCTGCAAGGTTCTTAGGTGCCAGCCCTCCGGGGACCCGTGACCTGCTGTGTCCCTTGACCCATGCATGACATCACAGAGACCAGGCCCATTCTTCGTGATGTGGAAGGTGACCGGCATCTGAAGGGCGAAGTTCCGTCAGAACACTTCCATCCGGAGAGTTCAGTGAGTCCAGACACATCAATGACCAATCAAGTGTGTCTTGAAAAATTAAAAAAAAAATCCCAGGCAATCATGATGGAATGCTGGGGCCATGGGCAAGGAGAACGTTGGCACGCCTCCTCGCAGACGCGGACAGCAGCCTGCAGGGAACGGAAACAGATGAGGCGAACCGAACCGCAGCCTGGACTTCCCCCGGAGGCACTTTCTAGACCACAGTGCAGGGCGGGGCTCCAGCAGAGGGTGTGGTGCCTCGAGCCGAGAAGACCCAGGGCTCGGGGAGGGGGAGGCTGGGCGGGGGCAGAGGCCCTGGAGGCCGCAGACACACACGCAGAGAGTGATTTCGAGAGGTGCGCATGGTTTCCCCCTTGGTCCGCCTGCTGATTAAGAATGTGAAATTCCAGAGAACTGGGAAGATGGACGATGAATAATTCCGAGAGTTCGTCTGGGACTAGATGCCTGAGCTCCTACCAGAGAAGGCACGCAGGTCTCGATGAAGGCCTGGGCGTCAACAGTGACCCCGAATGAGTCACCCTGGGTGGTGGGAGCCAGGGCGCCGGAGAGCACGTCCTCCCTCGCCTGGCGCCCCTGCGTCCTCTGTGCGCCAACCGGACCCCTCGTCTGCGCTGTTCACATTTTCGGGGTCACGCGCCTGCTTGTTCTTTCACTCACAGAGATGTGTGTGTCGCTCTTCAACTGTGATTGTAGGTTTACCTTTTGACTTGCCTCCAGTTCTGTGACTTTTAAAACTTCTAGCTTTTGAGGTTATCTTTTTAGCTGTATTCAAATCTATGGTGGTTTTGTCTTCCTGTTGGATTGAACCTGTCACCCTAATAAAATACACCCCTGTGTGTCTACTAGTATTAATATGGTCAGAAGAGCTTTCTTTTTCTTAGCGTTTGGGTGGTACACAATCTTCTTTCCGTTTACTTTTAAACCTCGTGTATCCTCATTTTAAGGTATGTCTCCTGTACAGCGGCATGAACGCTTCTGTACGGAAAGTGTCCAGCCGGGCACTGGGGAAAACAGAGCCCTTTACTGAAGAAGATGCGAGATACAGGAAACATTGTACAGAGGACAGTGACCCGCCAGTCCCCTTCAAAGCAGGCACCTTGGGACCTCACACAGTTCTCCCATCACTACCACCTGTCTTGTTGCATTTTCCTGAATTTCACTGATGGTCTGAAATTTCTTCCTTTTCAAAGGTGATGTTAGTTTTGGGAAAAGCCAGAAGTCACAGGGCACCAAATCTGGGCTTTAGGGGACCAAATCACCAGGGTGATTTGATGTTTTGTCAAAAAACTCTGCACAAGACGTGATACATGAGCAGGTACATTGTCGTGATAAAGCTGCCAGTCACCAGTTGCCCACAGCTGCAGCCTTCTGAGTCATCTAAACGGTTTCCACGGAGTAATGTTCAAGCTTAACACAAACTCTGATGCAGATTCGTTGCTTTACTTGCCCAGCTATTTTTGAATGCGACACCCACACAGTACACATGCTCACTAAATGGCGTCTACCGCCCCCACTGACTAGTACAGTGAGGTCGTCATTGTTCACACACACGCATTCCAGTCCACTCTCCTCGGCTGCCAGGTTACACTGATGTCATGTAAACCATTCTCATTATATTAACAACAGCTGGAATTTTTCTAGACAAACCTTATATATAAAACACACACACAGTAGAATTCTTCTTTTTGTAAATTCAGTCTGAAAATCTTTATATTTTACTTACAGTCTATTTGTATTTTAAAAATTATTACTTGGCTTTAAATGTTATATATATTTTTGTGCAATTTGAGCCAGCATATATGTTTGGGTTTACTTATTGAAACATTGAGTTGAACCTAAGTGATATAGGAGAATAATCTTAAAAGAAAAGGAAGAAAGTAGTTACTCTTTTTGGCACACTTGTGGAATGAAATACACCATCACTAGATGGCATTTTATCCTTGATGTTTGGCAGGTGATTATATTCTCGTAGGAACACATGTCTCTTTGCTTCAAAGCCCGAGTGTTGCTCCACGTCACGCCGTGAGGGCCTCGTGGTCCCCTGCAGGCAGGGGGGGCCCTCATCTCCCGTTCCCTCCCCCGCCGCTCTCCGGGTGGCCCATCTTACTGCACTGCTCACACATGACTCCCTGCACTCGGGGGGCTGTGGGCTCTCAGCAGGGATCATGCCCCGGTGGCTGATCTGTCTCAGTCCCTGACACCTTCTCAGCGCTCCATAACTTCTGTTAGGTGGGGCACGCATGGCGAGTTTTAGATCAGTCCCAGGCGCGAGTTTAGATGGGAGGAGTGCTGGAGGTGTGCTAAGGTCAGGCGTGGCCTTACGAGGTCCGAGACGGTCCCGAATGTCCCCCTCTTCACGTGGTTCTGAAGGAGTTCGGCTTCAGCCAGGGACTGGTCTGCTCTCTTCATTGACCCGAGTTCACAGCTCCGGCCTAGAATCAAGTCAATCTCCTCTTTTGTGATGACAGTTAGTGTGGGACCGCCATTTTTCTGGAGGCTCCTATTATTTATCAATTCGGGCTCTCTGAGTGGCTTTGAACACACAATTGTATGTGGAGATCATGCTGTCTGCTGCCGACTAATTGACTGGCCTGCCGTCACAGCCCCTGAGGGAGGGTCCTGGCTGGTTGCACCTGCCAGCTCCCGATTGCACCTGCGGTCCGGCGATTGTGGGGGCCGGATTTCCGTCTCTGTTTAATTGCCGGGGCTGACACGGAGAGTGACCTTTACGAATCGAGCCCATTAGCTCATCGTGAGCCTTTGCAAATATAAGATGACCCTGGGAACAGATGGAGAAAAACAGAGTTTCGTTTGCTGCACAGGTTAATGCCGGTGGTCTGGCCCCACATGGCTACACGCGTCATTCCAGCGAGATATTCCGGTGCATGGGAGTCAGTCAGCTTCCCGTAGTGGAACGGACCACTCCCACACCTGGTCTTGCTATGTTGCTGTGACGCATATGATGACAGCGGTCCTGAAGCCTAGCGAGTTCCCGTGTGCGCACGGTGCCGGTTGGGGAGCCGTCTGAGCGCCATCGTCGCAGTCCCGTTGCTCTCAGACAGGAGCGGGCGACCCTGCTCAGCAGATTTGGCCCCTTGGGTAACTGACTGAGTACTGGGGTACCTCCTCGGACTTGTGGCTGCGTCCAGGTCGTGGATGCCTGCCCCGTCTGTCATGCGAAATGCTTCTTTCTGCAGGAGTGCCCTGTTAACCTTCAGTGGGACTTGGGGCACATTGCCTACATCATTGAGCTTTTGGTTTCGCCCCTTGCTCATTTTTGCTCTATGGTGGATGCACAACTGTGCCACTCAGATGTCCTTTCGAAAGTGCACCAGCTTCCCACCGCGATCAGTGGGTTTGGGGGCCTGCCTCTCCTCCAGGCCTGCCTCAGGTTCCAGCTGTGAGTGCGCCATCCTGGGGCGGCCCCAGCGGTGCCCAAGCCAGCGGTGGGAGAAGGTTCCACCTGTTCCGGTTCAGTGTGGACTCGCTGGAAAGCTGTCATGGTCCTGCAGTACATCGGGCCTGGTGCTGCTTCCTCCTCTCCTTCCTCGGCGATGCCACTTCCCCCGTGAACCGCCTGCACGCTCCGCTTCACCCCAGCCCCACCGCCTGCGGACCGGTCTGCGGCCACCGCCGCCGCGGGAAGAGGGATCATGAACAGCTCAGAGAATGTTTGCTTTGCTGGATCCAAGGCTTCGCTCCAGATACGGTCTTCAGGGATTTCTATTTTCCTATGACGTTATATAAGAATCGCTTCTTTTCTATTTGTTTTATTTCTATCCACCAATGTTAAAGGGTGAAACATGTGCAGTGATTTAGAGCAAAAGAATGCATTTTGTAAGTTCAGAACCCAAATTTTAAAGGGTTTTGTTTTACTTAATAATGATTATTGAAAGTAATCATTAAAATGTGAATTAATTGTTAATAATATTATTTATAGAGACCAAGTCTTCTGAATATTTCTAAGTGACATTAAGTTAGATATAGGCAGGTGCTATATAGACTGGAAGCGACTTTTTACCTTTGCTCTATTACATCATCAAAACAATGTAGCCTCTGTTCATATAAACTTTATTCATCTTTATTTAAGCTTCTCTGGGATGCCTTTTCACATTAACTTTTACTACAGTGGTGGTAGTTATTTGGCAAAAGTTCTACCTCCAGCCTGTCAAATCTACCTTGCAAATTGTGCACCCTTTCTTCCTTGATCATTTCGGTTTAGCGTTTCCAAACTCCTGACAAATACTAACATTTGGGATCTGAGAATGAGAAATTGGAATTCTTGGGAATTCTAGGGAATTCCTGAAATCATGTTAGTCTATGGTTTCCTTAATATTTTGTATTGTATTTTAAATTAACAATGAATGACCATAATAATAAACTGTGAATAATTTTTATTGTAATCAGGTTATGCTAGAAGTTCCAGAAGCTTTTTGTAAACCAGAGATATCGTAATAACTGTGTTTTACTGTTCTCATGAGCCGACATACTGTGCCAAGATCACATCTTTTGATAAGAGTAAAAGGGGTCTCTTCCTGAGAGAAATATTTGGTACTAGGAAACATTAAAAGCAGGGAACTTTAACGTAAATATTCACCAAATAAAAAACATGTAAAAATGGAAAGATACCCCAAATATTTAATATTGGAAAATTGCTACTCTTAAAAGTAACAACATTTCAAAACACCCAAAGCAGCGATCACTGTCGGCGATGGTCCTGGTCTTCGCTTTGTAGCAGACATCCCAGACGCGGACCGCTCCGGTTCACGCTGAGCGGGTCCGACTGTCCTGCGCCGGAAGCACCTAGAACTTGGGTGTGAGGGCGCGTCTCCCTCCTGCTCTTGTTTCTCAATGACATGCACGTCTACCTGCCCGGCTGTGGTTTCGCTGCTGACGGCGATACTGCTTACGCCGATCAGGCCGTGCTTTCCCGTACTATTTCACGGCATCGACATTCTCTCTGTGCATTTCCTTGGTTAAAATATTTGCAGAGAACTGCAGCCCGTGGCGATTACTCAAACACCAGACGACACTGAAGAGTGTCATCGGGCGTTATTCGAATGACGTGGTTGCGATGCCCCAGCAGGGTTAACAGGCGGAATGATGAGTCCGGATTGCCAATGTAAGGATTTATTTTGCTTCCCACACTTGCTGTTTCTTGGAACAGAACTCATAGGGTTTGTGTGACATATGCTCTGTGTATAAAGTATTGATGTTTATTTTATTTGTGATAATGGTGCATCATTAGGCGCAGACAGTCCAGAACCCACTCTTGTGACAGGGTAACCTCTACAAGCAACAACTGGTTAGATGCTGGCGCTTCCCTGCTCCTGGATCCTGTTCTTGGGCAACTTTCACCTTCACCTTGGACTCCACGTACGGACTTCCCTGCTCTTGCTTTTGACCTGAATCAGTGGCTTCCACTGAACAGATAAGGTCTTGCCCATTAATTCTATTTCTCGTAGTAATTATCCCTGTTTTTGTGCTTTCACAACTGATTTTTCTGAGGCCTGGGACTCAGAGAAACCTACGCTTCCCGAGAAAGGCAGGGGAAGAACTTGCACCCGAAAGCTCAGACTGTTCATCGCCGGTCGCACAGCGGGAGCCATCGGGAGTTCCACCAGAAGAAGACCGAGTTTCTTCTCTCCGTGACCTGCCCTCACAGGTGTTTGCTGGCCTGTGACGTGGTGTCCTGGAGCCTCAGTTGGGTCCACGGCATTCGGGGTTAACGCTAGGTATCGTGGAGAGCAAAGCGACTATGTGTGAAATCCCTGTTTTGGGTGGTCAACTGGACTAACTAAAAACATGAAATAAAGAGGGTGGCTGGGAGGTGGAAGGGCCGGCAGTGACTGCGTCACGCAGAACTGGTCGGACGGGGAGGCCGTCAGCAGAGTCTCTCTTGTAAACGCTGTGGCTGAAGAGAGAAGGGTGTGCCGGTCGGCAAGGTGGCCAGGGTGGTGGAAGGGGCGGCCCAAGCCGTCCCCAAGCCCATGCGGCGTCCTCCCCGTGCCAGGAAAGGGGAAACAGGGTGTGTGTGCGAGTCTGCGCTGGAAACCACTTCCCAGGCAGCGAAACGGGCTCGTCCTGGCCCACTCCACGCCTCCCTCTCCCCACACACGCCCGCCTGCCCCCCAGGTCTGAGAAGGAGTCGGTTAACGTAGCCTGCCTGTGCTAAGAGACAAGCCGACTTCCTAGTGATCCCCGCCCGACTCATCTTAACAGAGACCCGTGTGGACCGCAGTCCGGGGCTGACCCGCCGGGCAGACTCCAGAAGACGTCCTGATACCCGGCATGCATTCGGGCGATTTCCGTCTTTTCAGGAAACTGAGTTGATGAAACTGAGGATCTTTTCATCGAGGAATATCTTGTCCCAATGAGTTGGATGAGTGGGGCTCTGAAACAGATACTTTTCTTCTTATACTTCAGGTTCTGATGATTTGCACCATCTTTCTAAAGCTGGATGTTATGGGATGTTCGTAATGGATAAGTGTAATTTTATGCATTTGATAGCATCCTCCTCTCATAAATCTATAAAATAAGCATGCACAGAGGCCCGCATTCATTTTAAATTTATAAAATAAACAAGCACGAGGCCAGTATTCATTTTGAAGTGCCTTGTTGGCCCGTTAATATGGACTTATTTGAGTCCATACACTCCACTTAAGAGTTACGTACTGAGGTTGTAGAATGTATATTAGATGTTGATTAAGTCACTGTAGCTCTGATAAGCTAGTTTGCCACGTGCTCTGTTAGAGTGGTGTGGTATTGGGGGTGACGATCTGTGGGCGAACATGGAGAGAAGACATTGTTCACTTCCAGCTGGTAACTTACGGCTCGCTCAAACACCATCAGTACCAGTACTGGCCGGGGAGAAATCATGGAATTTATCTCTGATCAGAGCTGTGAGTCAGATCTCGGAGGAGAGAGCCTTCTGAGATTTTGTGGCCAGGGTCAGCTCCCGGGGTCACTCGACACTGTAGTTGCTCTGCCGTCTAAACCTCAGGTGGGTGCAGTTTTGGCTGCTCCGTGCTTTCCCCTCCCAGGCTCGCCGTATATGCTGAGGCTGGAAAACACACAGTTTTCTCCACTCCTCGTACTCCTGGGCCCTGGAGAAGGTAAGATTGCAGCCAGTGGGGTGGGCATAGTTTTAAATGCCCCCTGTCTCCTCGCGAATGCTGGGGATGTACCTGTCAGGGCTCCCTTTTGGAGAATATGATTTTCTTTTCTCCATCTACACAGTTTCTCCCGGTTTGTGGGTTCAGCTTAAATTCATTCTTCTAGAACCTTCCTTGTTGGACCATCTTTCTGCTCTCTCCACCTGCATCAGGTTTTCTTAGTCCGATGCCGTATCGGAAAATTAGCCTTTGGCACAACCCTCGTGTGACCTGATGCTTTAAAAACCTCGGGGACTGTGAGTTCCCTCCCTCTCCAGGAAGCCTGTCCAGTTCCTCATGGGTCCCCGGGGGAACCCAGGGCCTGGCACACGGGGTGGGGCACGGAGGTTGTGTTTGTCGACTGGATGGGATGCAATAGGTTGAAGAGGTGTGTCGGTCCGGCTTAGAAATGACCGGATCACCTCAGAGCTCCTCAAAGGGAGGCGGGGCGGGGAAGCTTCGACATCCTGGAATTCTGCCCACACCGTCACCATAGGTAGTTGACTGGGCATTGATAAGACAAAGAGCAAAGGGAGTCGGACATTGAGTTGAGCAGCTGGGGAGCCTGAGCCCGTTTGCCTGGACAGGAAGCTGTAGCACTTACAGATCTTTGGAGACTTAATCCTGGGAGCACAGGAAGTCCCCCCGGGAGCACTATCTACCCTCTGGCCCCAGATTGTTGGGGTGCAGGGGGAGGTCCTGGACCATAGAGGCCTGTGGGTGGGGCCCGTCTAACTAGGGGGTGGGGCCCGTCTAACTAGGGGGTGGACCCATCATAAGCCAGTGAAAGCTTGGGAACTTGACTGGTTATTTTGAAAAGGCACCTGGGCCATCCCAAACGTGACATGTATAACCAAGGGGGACAAAGAAGCACTCTCTCCCCGCCATCACTGGGCGACCCACACTCTCCTTGTGCATTCCCACCCTCCTCCCCCAGGAGCACATGACCATGTGGGTCTCGCGGCTCCTGGGCCCTGCGGCAGACGGCGTGGGCTCCGAAAGACTCAGCTTTCACACGGAGCAGAGACTCTGGACCCTGGAATTTGTCTTGGCCTCGCTGAGGACACGGTGGGACTCCATCCATGGCGGAACGGAGAAAGGTGGGACACAGGGGCAGCCTTCCACCCGAATAAGCCCTCTTGCCACACCACCGTCTCCTGTGCGTGGGTCCTTGGAACGCCTTCCTCATAATCCCGTGGAAGGGCCTGAGTTCCACCAGCAGGAAAACAATAGGGATTTTAGTGGGCGTCATGAGGGCCCCGTGACTCAGAGGTTCAGCTGAACGCAAGTCATTTCCTCATTTCAGCAACCCCCCACCCACGGGCATTTCCCTGTGATCACTCAGTCTGGGTGCTTCTTACCTCTACTCCGTGCAGAGAGCCTGAGCTACCTCACCTCTCTGACGGGCCGCCTCTCCCAGCCCCTGAACTGTTTTTGCAGAAATTGTGGGAAGGAGCAAGCCTGAAGTCATTGCTCCCTTAAATTGGGAAGTGGGGTGAGGAAGAAGGTTGGATGGTTTACCTCGATGTGGGAACACATGAGACCATCACATGCAAGGGGCAGTCACTCACCGTTGGTCTTGGGAGTGTTGGGTGGGACTGGAGAGCAAGGAAGTGTCACATGACCACGTGCAGCTCCTAAGACCTCGGGCCCTGGTCCTAGAAATTTTAGAACCTGGATGGGTGAAATCCTCATTTGGCAGCATTTCTGGGTGCCGTCAAGTCCAAGGCTTTCATTTGAGGAAAGGGTGGGAGCACAGAGAACGGACTGGCCGGCGCGGGCACCCTTTCTCACGGCCCTTCCGGCCCCGAGCGCCCCTCGCCCTGTGAAGCCCAGCCCTGAGTCACACTCAGCGTCTCGGGAGCCGGCTCTGAGTGCACGTGCAGCGTCGTTTGCAGAGTCGGCCGTCAGTGACCTGGCACCCGCAGGGGGAGGGACAGTGAATCCAGGGCTCTCCATAGCAACTTACACGTGCCCGGGTTTTGCATCGGCGTTCTTGGAGCGATTTTGAACGTGCTGAGCGTTTTTCTCACGTATTACCTTGTTTAATCCTCACGAAATCCTCTGAAACCAGTAGTTTCATTATTTCCATTTTGTGGCTAGGTGGGGGTGGACTGGGACTGTCCCCCCGGTCTCCTGAGCATCCACTCACTTTGTCCCCATGCATGCCTCCCACGTGACACCTGGCTTTGCTAAGGCGCTGCTGACCCTCCCCCGTGGTCAGACCCCCATTGCTCAGTGACACGATCATCAGCCGACCTCTCCGTCCATCACTGGCTACGTTCCTAGGAGCTCAGTTTGTTGAAATTCTGCAGACATTCCCTCATCTGTTATGTGTCATGTACTGAGTGGGGAGGTGCCGTGGGAGCCACAGAGGGCATACGAGGCGTCCTTTCCCTTGAGCATTAACGGCCCACATGGCAAATCGGGGAGCTGAGTCCAGGCGACAGACAGCGGTGCTTCTGGGAAGAAGCAGTGTGCAGCTCAGTCCTTGGAAAGCAGGCGGGATTTGGGCAGAGGTGGCGGCAGGACAAGGAGCCGGCCGGACGTGGGGCAGGGTGAACGGGGCCAGGGACGGCAAGTATAGGATTCAACACGGGCGTTCCCAACCCGCTGGCCCCTCTCGTGCTGATTCGCAGGCGGCGTGGTGGGGCTCCAGCTCTTCCGCTGATTATAAGCCGCAAAGAGCGTGCTCCCCGCCAGAGCGCCGGGGGCTCTGTGATGCACCAGGCTGTCCGGGGTCTTCTCCTCTCCTCACGCTCTGCCCTCTGCCTTAGACTGCCGTCTCCTGCTCTGCCCGCTTCAGTCTGAGCGACAGAGCCCAGATATTCCGCAGAGTGTATGGGTTCTTCCTGCTGGTGACACTGCCCACCGGCTCCCACCCCTGGGCACTGACCCCTCCCTGGTCAGCCTTTGTCCGTTAGGTCCTTAGGGTGCAGCGGGGCTGGACCAGGCAGCCTGAACAAACGTGCTTAGGCAGGCAGAGCTGGGAAGCAGCTGGACCCTTAGCCCGTCTGGCATACGTGGTAATCTCGGCGTCTTACTCATAACGGCCCCCCAGATGGATGGGAAGGTAGCGGCCGTGCCCAGGCAGTCAGGGCGAGGGGACAAAACAGGCAAAGCAAGACACCCCGGTCGCTGGCGTCAGCCAGAACTGAGTGCCAGCTCTGGCTCTTGGTTAATTGCATGCCAATTCCTCCCTCTCGGGGTCCTGGGGCCACGTGCCGGCCCCCAGCCTCTATCCTCTCGGCAGCGTCATGCCGTCTTTCCTCCTGGTGCTTGCCGGCGGTGACCCGAGTCAGGATCCGAACCGCGCTGGCAGCTCTGTGGGGATGTCTCTGAGCCGGCTATGTCTGGCGTGTGGCTGCTGGCCCGGGAGTGACAACATTAAATATAACATCTGATGATTTTGTAACAGCCTCGTGAGGAGGCAGTGGCTGCCAGCCTCGAGACGGTGGCGCCTTATCTGCCACTGTCCAGTCCGGTCTGTCGTGCAGACCTGGCCAGCTGACCAGTTGGCTTGAGCCTCCTTCTCGGGGGCCAGAGGGCCGGAGGGATCTCTGGGGCCCCGGGCTCTGGAAGCAGGTGCGCACAGCAGGAGGGCGGGGAGCCTGGCTGTGGCAGCCGTCCCTTTCTGTGCTTCAGGTTCAAGTGCCACGGCCGCGTGAGTGCATTGTTGGAGCACGTGCTGGTGGACGTGGCTGTGTGGCCCTGGGGTGAGAGCTGGAGATATCGGGCCCAGGGGCAGCCCTGGGGCCCGGGGTGGGTGGGTGGGTGGCCAGTGGGACCCAGAGCAGGTCCCCGGCCTCCAAGGCCTGTGGTCATCCGGGACCCTGGCAGCTGCTACACAGAAGGGGCCGTTTCCACACTGAGCTGGCACACCCAGGACCTGCAACCCCAGGTCATGTTCCTTGTGGCGGCCAGGCGTTCTGTGCCAGGAGGGGCATTTGTGGGCCTGTGGGCACCTCCCTGAGACCGTTCTGAACAAACTCGGCTGCATGGTGCCCCGGGGTGAAATAGGTAGAATTATACCCACCAGCAGCCCCAGGAGAAATGAGCAAAATGTGCATTTCAGAACCCCAAGTACTTTTCTTCTGAAAATGAGGTTCCTGCTGGCGGCCTGTCCTGGAACCATCTACTCTCTGCTCGGGACCCACCGAACATCCCGCATCCCTGTCTCGTGTGCTCGTGGGCCCAGGGCACCCACACACCTTGCAAAGCCAGTGTCCTGTGCTGGATGACGAGGTTCACAAAATGAACCCCACTCTTCTGGTCATGACCAAGCCCACGTCGCCTTTGTCCTGTGGCATGTTCTCAGCTGCCCCGTGCAGCCCCACAGAGGAGTGGCCGTGGCCCGCTGGCCTCCGGCAGGGAGCCCCCTCGGCACCGGCGGCCTCCGTGGCAGACCGTCCGTGTGCTGCCTTAGACTCGGCTCTGCAGGGAGACTCTGAGCCCCCGCCGGGCAGACGCTGCTCTGCACCCCCGTCCCAGCGCCCCCAGCCAGCTGGGGTGTTCGTAAACGTGTACTTCAGTGTTTAAAAATAATAACGGCAGCACAACCACTGCCGAACTATCAAACAGAACGAAAATGAACACCCGGTAGTGACGCATAGGGGAGGGGAGGTCTTGCCTCAGGAACCCCGGCTTCATTGGTGGCTGATAGCCACAGACCCCATTTAACATGGTGCCCACTCGTCACCTCTGCCATCCAACAGTCCTTTAAGATACCTGTCAGTGTCCCAGTTTAAAGACACAAAACCCAAGTCCCGCTCAGAGTAATAAACGTACTAAGCAGGAGTTGAGTTGTGCGCGAGGACTTTCGGGCTGCAGAGCGGTGATCTTTGTGCTCAGCCAAGCTGTCTCTTATTTCTACTCATTCTGTTCATCGCTGTGCAAGATTGAATGGGAAAAAAATTCACAGCACAGGTGTTTCTGGCGCCTGTGTTACGAGAAGACATACGGAAACTCAAGACAGAACACTCTTCGTCTCCAGGGAAAGATGTGCCCTCACGGAATATGAAGAACAGGGCACAAAATACGTGCGGGCCAAATGAGAGTCACAGAGGATGTGCGTGGTGTAGAAGAGTTTTGTCGAATATTTGCGTTTCTTTACAAGGCTACTGGCCGGAAGCGGCTGCCCGGGACAGTTCAGGGGACTCGGTTTTAATTCCCTTTCTCTTGCCGGCAAGTTTGGTGTTTTGGTCCTCTAGTTATTTATGGCTGACCTGCAGGCAGTGTGACTGTCCACGCGGCTCAGCCTGACTATTCCCATTTTAGCTCCCAGAACCGATCAGTTCTGGAAGACCCCCACCTGCAGAGTTCATGCGTTCCTGACTCTTCAGGTGCGTCGGGCGCAGCTGAGCCGGGGTGAAGAAACTCCAAACCCTGCTAGCTTTGTAGCTTTCCTGGACTGCGACTCGGACAGAAAGGCAGGAGATCATGGACGATCAGGGCACCCCCTTTCAGAAACACCCCCCTCCAGGACCCTCCCAGTCAAAAGCTCGGGAGTCAGAGGTCACACACCTGCAGGTGCTAATGAGATGCATTAACACCGGGAGACCAGTGACATTATTGTGGCTATTCTCTCCCGTGACAAAGGAGCCTCCGTTGTCCCTCTGCCTTCTGTCCGACCATGTCTGTCATTACAATGGAAGTGGGGGCAGG
Organism: Trachops cirrhosus; assembly: GCA_028533065.1. Taxonomy (NCBI): domain Eukaryota; kingdom Metazoa; phylum Chordata; class Mammalia; order Chiroptera; family Phyllostomidae; genus Trachops; species Trachops cirrhosus. Next base: position 145,691,660 of record CM052543.1, read on the forward strand.
GGCTGGCGATAGGCTCCCGTCCACTGTCTCCTGAAAGTCTGAAGGGGCTCAGCTGTTCTGTGGACAAAAATGAACCTGGCACACGGCACACACGGCACAGTAGCGGGATGGACACGCCTCACGGCCGGGAGGAACTGACGATCCAGGCGCGTCGGAACCCTCCTGGGTGCGTGGAGCACCCAGTGCACGGCGGTGGCTGTTTTGATAGCGTGTCCCTCGTTAGCGTGAAGACATCAAGCGGGTCTTTAAAAATAGTGAATGTCTCCTGGGCTGGGGACAGGAGGTGGCTGTGAAATATAGTCCATTAGGATGTGTCTGAAACAGGGCTCACTCCCCCAAGCAGGGCGCAGGTGCAGGCTGGGGCACGGGAGGGGTCCGCGCACCTGCAGGCTGAGCATGCGCCCGAAGCCCCTCTCACAGGCACCAAGAGAGGGGATGCCGCGGGAGACAAGCCGAGCTTCCCTGGGACGACCCGGCCCTGTGAGAGGGTGTCCAGGAAGAGGCACCCGTCCCGTCTTTGCAGGGCGGACGGAGTTTGCCAACTCAGTGCGGGGGTTTCCTTTAATCCTGGGTATGATTTTAAAACTGTCACAGATTTCCACTTGAGGGGATGGAGGTGGCGAGGAGCAGACGGACAGACGGCACTGCTCAAACTTTGTTTAACAGGCTTTCGGGGAGCCATTATTCTTTTGGCTGCTGTTATTTTTTTCCTGCTTGTTTCTTTTATTTTTAAATAACAGTATTTCAAAAGTAATGAGAAGGGAAGGGTTTATAGGAACAAATATAGAGGACACATGGACAAAACTAGGGGGGTTGGAAAGGGGAGGGAGGAGGGGAGGATGGGTGGGTGGGCTGGAATGAGAATAAAGGATAGAAACTGTACTGAATAAACTAAAATAAAAAATTAAAAAAAACTTGACCTTAACGAGTACCACAATGACAATTACGATTCCACTAAATTTCTACCAAAATGGAAAAAAAAAAAGTAATATACATTCATGGCAGAAAGTGTGGAAAGTTCTGAAAAAACAATTTGTGATTGTGCCACGAAGGAGAAAGTAGAGTGAATGTTTTGGTCTGTTCATCTCTACTAGCCTTTCTGGGAGAGAGATTTTAAGGGTGTGTGTGTGAGAATCGATCTTACCAAAATTGTATTATCAGTTTAATTTGAATCCTGTCTTTTGAACTCAGTGTGATTGAATAAGTCACCCCTACATTGTTAAAAAAGTTGCCAACATTTTTTGCTGATTTAAAAACATGACTTTCCCTACAACATTTTCCTTCCTTCCTTCTCTCCTCCCTTCCAAGGTTAAACACCAAATCTGCCCTGATTGGACCTTTAGTTTGAATAGAAACAAGTCCAGCTATTTTAAAGCATTATTTCCCCCAACAGGGAGAGACTTTCTATTTGTTCCTACTTACGAATTTCAAAATGTGTTGCCCCTTGTGACCCTCTGGGGGGAGAGGGGGCAAGACTGTGAAATTCTATCGGTGGTTTCACTGATGGTCCTTGTGGGTAGGATTACGTAGTCTCCGCCCGCTCCGACCAACGCGCCACTCTTGCCCGGATCTAGCATTCATTCGGGTTTCTCAGTGAAAGCCTCATCACCTTCTTCGTTATTCTTCCCCAGACTTGGTTTTTTTTAAAGTGATTTTTGAGGAACGCAGATTCCCTTTATTACGTAAAGAGTCTGAAATACGGGTCAGCCACGCGCAGTCTGGGGCGGGTGGGGTGGGGGTGCTTCCCTGCATTCCACGTGACACTTGACGAACTTTCCGCTCCCCTCCGCACCCTTTTGGCCGGGACAGAGTGTTTCCAAACAGGCGCGTCCTCGCCCAGGGCCCGCGTGTGAGGGTGCTTTCACACGAACAAACGAGCGATGAGCGTGTCAACGCTGTGCAATTCCGTCTCGAAGTAGCAGCTCTAGATTTAAAAACAATCAAAGAGACCAAACCCCATGAAAAGGACATAATCTCCAAAACACCTATGGTATAACATTTCTACACTAGTCAAAAACTGAATAAAGACGCAGTGAAAGAAGGACTGGCGAAGAGAAACGGAAGGTGGTGTAATTTAGGCTGAGCTAACTCTCAGAGAGAAAAACTGACCAAAGACATACAAACAGTGGGAATGGTCAGCAAAGAATCCTGTTGTCTCTACAAACACCTGCGTGATGAATGCCAAGGACGGGGAAGGAGAGCGACAGATGCCACGGGACCAACCAGCTGTTACCTCTTCGTGGTGGGGTGCCGTGGGCCCGGGAACGGAGTCCAGGTGGGAGGGGCCTGCAGTTGGCGTGACCGCGCCCTCCTGGGCGCTGCCCGTGCCCAGATCCGTGCTTGGTCCTGGGGACACGGCTTTTACTCTCGAAATCGCAGCAGTGTGGGCATGACGTTGTTGGGTTGGCCAAAAGTCTGTTTCGTTTTTTTCTGTAGAATAAAAGACACATGCTTCATTTTCATCACTAATTTTATTGATTTGGATATTTTGAGTGTGTCCTCTCTCTCCTGCTATTGACTTCTAGTGGGGAGAGGCCAGGGGTGCTGCTAAACATCTTCCAGTGCGTAGGACGGCCCCACAGCAAAGAACTGCTTGGTCAAAATGTCAACAGTACCAAGAAACCTGGCAAGCCACTTTTGACACGTTTGATCAGTCACAGCACCTTGCCCATACACTGCACAAATCTTTTTTTTTTTTTGCATTTCAGTTGGGTTTTCACCTTTCTTGAAATAATAAATACACTGAAAATGTTGCATATCTTCTTCCATCTTCAATATTAAAATGGCTGCACAAAAATTCACCAGTTTTGACAATTTTTTAAAATGCTTATTGATAGGACAACTGCCACAAGATGATGTGACAAAGCGGTTCAGAATGAAGTTAAAGACAACTAAGTGCTACTAGAGCCGTCGTAGTGGAAAACACCAAACAAACGTTCTGGCCAGCCCACCGTTCGGCTCTCTCCCCAGCAGGACTCACATGTCAGCGCTGGTCCCAGCCAAGGACCAGCCTGTGTGGCGGCTCCCGCAGGCCAACACGGTGCCGTCCGTGGGCCACTCAGAGACTCACACGGTCCTCCCTTTCCCCTGGGACCGCGCTCCGGCGGTGTGTGCCGTGGGGAGGATGCTGTCCACGCCCCACGTTCTGTCTGTCTTCTCACCGTTACTTTCAAACCCCAGAGCGTTTCGCTCTGGCCACAGCTCTCAGACAACCCCAGGTGATGTTCTGACCACCGCCTGCTGTGATCATTCTATGCCCCTGAGCTTTGACCTGAGAAAATGGAGCGTGACACGTGTGGCTGGTGTCACCGGAGACGCTGTGGGACTCCATCCCTGAGCAGAAAACCCCAGCAGCCCCGGGCTGCAGAACCAGCACAGGATCGTCTCGGAGTCTGAGCACTGTGTGTATGTGACGATCTTGTCACGCACGGATTGCTACCTGGCAGGCTTCGTTTTCTCCAGGATTTCTGCCACCAACTGTCGCCACGTACTTTCCAATTTGCACAGTCTCATCACTGCCAAGAACGAAGTACCTCCACGCGACTTGTAATTACAGAACGGCTCCTGTCGCCCCCGCCCCCGGTCCCTGGAGCTTCCATTTGCTCGTTCTGACAAAGTAATTTCCTGACGCCGTGTTCTGCAGACACCGTCCAGAGTTCCCGCCGAGCTCTGCTGTGCGCAGCGAGCCGGCGTCTGCCCGCCAACGCGCTTCCTCCCGTGACAGCACCCTTGTCCTCCCCGTGCCCAGGCTCCCCACCTTTTGGGAGACACACGCTTTCTCCACCGCTTGTCTAGATGCAGGTATGCAAAACCAGGCAGGCTCGAGTCTCACTAGAAGGTGAGTGTGATTTTTTGCAAACCTTCCTTTTTGGAGAACAGATCAGGTTTCTCGGGTGTCCTGGGGGGCTGGAGACTGGGGCCCCGGGGACTGCAGGTCTCTGGAAGGCCATTCAGGGCCGGTCACTCGGCTGTCACTGCACACGGCATCTCATTGTTGGCCGGGTGGCTACCAGCGTGAGTGCCTCGGTGCACGGGACAACCTGGCCAGCCGTTAACTTGCTTCATGGTTCAGGCTGAGCCCAGGACCGGAGTCCACACAGCCACGTGCTCCAGGCCAGCCCCCACCTGCGCTCCTCGCCCCGCTCCGCCTGCCTCTGCGCTCCCTCTGCTGCTCGTACCTGCCCCGCTTCTTCTGACTTGCACCTGTGCACACCTGTCCTTTCAGGACGCCTTCCTTTCAGCCTAGGGACACAGGACCTGAGTGCTCACCTTCGACCAAACAGAACCCTTCTTAGAGCATGCCTCCTCCTCAAGGCACAGCCTCCTCTCTCGCTGTCTTTTTTGCAAACAGCTGGAAAATCTTCATATACTTAGTGTGTTCTCCCTTTGACCTTCCGGTCACGTCAGCTGCTGTCTCGAGGCACCCGCACTTAGGTGCCCCTCCCCTCCTGAATTCGGAGACTGTCAGGGCTCATTTTGCTTGGCCTCAGCAGTGGGTGAGCAGCCACGGGCTGTGTGAAAGCCAGGGGTGGGAGACATGTCGAGTGACGGGCTGGGCAGTGGTGGGGGTCAGTGGGCAGCCTCCACCCCCACGGAGGCGTCTTCCCGGGAGTCCACTTCCTCTCTCCTCCCCTTGATTTTCCCCGTCATCGCTGCTTATCCTACGGTTCGTACTCACATCTTCCTCCTCTCTCCCGTTTTCTTCTTTCACCTTCTCCTCCCTACTCACTTTCACGTTCTTTCTGGGCAACCTCCCACTTCCCTGCTTCGAGTGCCGTCTCTGCAGTTCGACTTCCAGATCTCTGTGTTCACGGAGGGCCTGCGTGCTGAGCTCGAAACCCGCGTTTCCGAGTGCTCGCGGGACGAGGTCCTCACGCAGCTTCACAGGTGCTTCTGGCTAACCTGTCGCAAAGGGGACCGGCTCACGCCTTCCAAATCGCTTTCCCCTTGCGTTCCCGATTTCTGGCAAATGGCAGGGCCACTGATCAGTGCTTTAACTCCGAGCTAGAACCGGGGCTGTTTCCACGACCCTTTCTCTGTTGCATGTCTCACGTGCAGGGCGATGGAACTCGGGCAGCCAGCCCTTCCTTGCCAATAACCGTCTCGCTTGCTGCCTCTTTTCCATTTGCACCACCATCATTTGGGGTCTGCCCTCAGCCTCTCTAAGGCCTGTTGACCAGACTGTAGCCCAGCATTTCTTTCTCAAGGGCACGTCACCGGGACTTCTTTACAGGGGTCGGAGGGCTGCAGTGGGTGGGGCTCGGGACGCTCATCTCTAACTGGTGCCTGGGTGAGGCGGCGGCTGGCTCAGGGGTGCGCCTTGAGTAGCGATGGCCCCAGGGCCTCTGTCCTTCCAGCCCCCTCTGCCCCTCCCTGACCGCCACCCTACACAGCTCTCCTCTGTGCTCACAAGTCACTCTCTGCAATGTTGACACCCTACAAAACCCATGATAACGTCACTCTCCTGTCCATAAAAGCTTTAATCGGGATAATGTCTTCTGAACAAAGTACGAGATGCCTGTGGATGCACAGGACAGTTTTAATGATATAAAACCCATTGGTCTCTTGTTTCCCTGCTCTCTCGGTCCGCAGAATGTGTGTACATATGCATGCATGTACACACATGTTTAGGGGAAGGGACGGAAAAATCTGTTGGAGTGTTCCAGTGATCTTTATCCCCAGGCAGGGGAAGAACTACTGTGCTTTCTCAATGAGGAAGTGGCAGAGGAGGAGACACCGGGGCCCACGCAGGGCAGACAACTTCTCTGCGCTCATAAAACCTAGGCAGTTGCGGAGACTGGACCAGACCGATGCTGGGCGGCTGTTCCTGCCCAGGGCTGCCTGCGTGGGGCTGTAAACACCAGCTCTCACTTCATTAGCCAGTGAGCTCGGGGTCCAAAATGAGACAGGACCGTGAGGACATGTGATGACTTAAAGCGACCACCACAATGAGATGAAATGCCTTAACTTCTTGAGTTTCTCCCCTTTGGAATGCCCACTCTGGGGGAAGATTTGAGTGTGCTTACTTGGTAACCAGGGCAAGGACCAGAGAGAGAGAGGGGGAAAGAGAGAGAGAGAGAGAGTCTGACGGTGCAGGAAAGGCAGCTGGGACGGCGGCCGGAAACGGTGACCAGGAGCGTGCAGGTGCAACTTGGCTACTGAGCCTGGGGCACAGAGGACGGGGGGTGGGGAGCTTTCCTGAGGAGTCACGGCAGCTGTCTCCCAATGTCTGCCCAATTACCGTGTTGGTGGAAGCTACAGGGAGCCGGTCCTTCCCAACACTCAGGAGACTAACGATCAGAACCGTCCGGGGTGGACTGGGACACGCGGCAATGTGGGTGGCGTTGCTCCCTCAGTCTCCGTGGCGATGTCCCTCGGCTTAGGGACATGCAGCTGCATGGAAGGCTGGGTCAGTTGGCCTCTGGCGGTTTCCTTCAGCCCCCACTCCCAAGACTGTGCGTGCTTCACGGAGGGAGCCCTGCAGTGGTGGGAGCCCACCCGTGGACAATGTGGCGGTCACGGATGTGTGGGAGTAGAGACCACGACGGCAGCCATCTTCAGAAAAGGGGTTTTCATTCAGGTCCCGTCCTGAATCTGCTCTCGAGGGGTGACTATTCTCCTGCCATTTTTTAGGATGTTCTATGGCTAACCTGTGTCTTAGACTAAACCAGGAGGGGTCGAACTTTTTTCCGTGAAGGCCCCGATAGTAACTCTTCAGCTGTTTTGTTGGCTGTAAAGTCTTTGTCTTGACGACTCGACTGGGCGGTTGTAGGGCTCGGGCAGCCCGCGGACAGCCCATGGGTGAATGGGTGTGCCAATCAAACTTTACGCACAGAAATAGGCAGCAGCCTGAACCTGTCCCAGTGAACAAAACTACCCTACAGAGCCCCCTGGCTTTGGGTTGGATACAACGGTCGCAAATCGGAAAATGGGCTCAGCTCGTACTGAGCACTTGAGCCCGGACGTCTGCGCTATGGCCGTAGGTACACGCGGTCCCGTGTGGGGGCTGGCTGGAGTGTTGGCTACTGTCCCGCAACCCCCCCTCCCAGGGCCGGTGTCACTTCTCGTTTCTGCAGAAGGCTTCAGCGCCCACTGGCAGAGCAAAAGCAGAAATGCACGCTGGCTTTCAAAACCGTCACTTACTCTCGGGATTGTCCATCTTTAAAGATACTGTTTTGACTCTCAGAAGACATTTTGTAATGTTAAAATAAATACCATTCACATTTTAAAGGACAATTAGTACTGAGCACTCAGTGGAGGACAGGTCGGAGAAGCAGCTGGGAACATGGAGGAGGGGTTCCCGGGGTCCCCCGTTTATTGCACTTTGGAACTACGGCTGAAGGCGGGGCCACTCCGCTTTTGGGTCTGTTCCATCTCCCGCTGTGAGCCCTCGATCGGTCATCTTGTGGACAACACAAGGCTTTCCCAGGGCCAGCAATGCCCTCTGTGTGCTCACAGGGTTTAGGGATAAGCTATCGTGCCGGGGACGGCACCAACGATGAGTTTTCTGTGTCCGAGGACCCTGGGGACTCACCACTCTGACTCCTGCTCTGCAGCTCACTTCCTGCCTTCGGTGGCTGTGCCCCAGTTTTCTTCCCGGGAAAAATGAGGGAACCCATGCTCATAAGTTCGTGGAACTCTTTGCCGTTTCAAGTGCGGATATTATCACCACGCAAATTATTGCAACAGTCTGTCAGCCGCCGCCCTGGATTTACACGCAGCTGAGGCCTTCCTCCCTCCCACTTCTAGGTGAGGCATGGAACAGACCCCCGAACCAGCTTTGCTCGAAGGGTTCTAAAGGAGACACGTGTCCCGGGAATGTGGAAAATCGGGAGAGAGTAAGAAAGTGCAGGTGACGTCTGCTACAGAGATCTCCAGCTTTTTGGCTAAAATCCCTCCAAGTATAGAGACGTATAAGGTGAATTTAACTCAGCAAATAAACACATTTCATTTCACATTGGAACCTACAGAGCTATCTGAGGCAAGACCATTTGCAGAATCTTTATTCTCCAGTTTCTTGGAATTAAAACCGTTTAAAATAACCTTCACGTCTTAGTTCAAGCATTTGAAAACATATGGCAAGAAAATGACATCTCCCCCTGGAATTCTCACGTCCGCCGTTTTCGCCGAGGGAAGGGCTGGCAGAGAGCTGGCGTGGCCTGCGGGGGTGTTCCGAGCTGCTTTCCCTCGTGGGCCTGGTGGGATGCGGCGGAGCGTATGGCAGGCTGGCGATTCACGGTGGGGGGGGTTTCCTGGGGAGCCGGCGATGCATTCGGTTCTCAGCATTTCCCCCAGGCGCCCTGCTGACGCTTTTGCGTTAAACAGAAGCATTGGCGTTATTTCGGATCTTCAGATTCATTGTCCCAGAAGTGTTTTCCAAATAAATGTTTCTCTCTTTTTTTTTGTTTGGTCTTTAGGCGACCTATCTCCTTTTTCCTGGTCTCCTTCCTGGGAGTCCCACTCTGTCCAGCAGCCGGGGAGGGATGTTTTAGCTTCTGTGTGCAGCGGTGCTGCGGGCAGAGAGCAGAGCCCCCGGGTCTGCAGCAGGGTCGGGTCCCTGGGAGGAAGGGCGTTATTGCATAAGGAAGAATATTGCATGACGTCGGGGCAGCGTGTATGTGCCTTGGTGAGGGTGGAAGGTAAATATTTAGGCAGGGCGGCTGTGGAGGGCGAGAACTAATTCTGCGGACGATCAGGGTCACGTGTGCGTACTCACGGTCTTCGATTTACCGGCATTATCCAAAAATTGAGCGTAATGTACAAAATGCTGAGTGGTCACGTTTATTCTTCACTTGGAAGGCGTGTCGGTCAGGCTGGCTTCAAAGGGTCAATGGCGTGGCTGGGGAAAGGTGCGGTTGTGGGTGCTTTCCACGACAACTGCAAAATGGGGATCGTCAACGGTTTCTGTAAATAGTCTGGTGTCGTTAAACATTTGTCCTAAATCCGTATAATGGAGAATGGTGAGCCATTAGAAATTATTTTCCTTAGTAGGTTTAATTTTAAACTATTAAACTGTTTACTGTCAGGAGAAGATTTTGCTACACAGCAAAATGAAAAAAATTGGGACGCAAACAGTGTGTGCGATGGCCTGTTTCTGTCAGTCTGTCTGCAGTGCTGGGCTGAGCCACGAGAAACTGCCATTCTTCTGTTTCAGAGTGCTTTGGTGTCGCAGCTACAGGTGGTTCAAGGTGTAGGGGAAAGCACACACATGCACAGAGACCACATATGCACAGGTCCACATGCGGACATACATGTCCACATACAGACATACCGCACACACACGGAAGGTCGTTACTGAAAGTTCTGAAAGGTGATCACAGGCAGTTAAACATTTTAAAATTGTTCTTATATATCTTTTCTAAAATGACTGCACATTACTGTTTAATACGTGGGAGAGAAAGAAAATAAATTTCTAGATGCTCCAGAGGCAGAAACTGTCACTGTGGAGAGAGAGGGGCTGGGTCTGGAGCTTCTCTACGCTGTCAGTAGGAGGTGCAAAGGTTCTCGGTCTTGGTCTCCAGAGTGCTTTAGAAATCACCAGAGTCAGTGAAGATAGCCCCCTTCTCTTCCCTGAGCACACGCAGCCACGTGAGCTGTGAGGCCCTGTGTGTGCACACGCAGCCACGTGAGCTGTGAGACCCCGTGTGTGCGTGCGTCGGCAGGAGGGGGATGCCCGGTGGCATTTGTGCTCAGCGGAATGAGGGAAACCCCGGGGGGACGTGATGACGTGGTCACTGGGTAACACGTCCTGATGGTTTGCTCGTTCCTCCCGATTACTAAATGATTTGATTTGTCCCAAGAACGGCATGTGGCTGAATTTCAAGTCTAGGCACACATTATAAGAGGAAACTCCAGCCCGTCAAAAAAGACAAGAAAGGAAAGCATTCGATTGACACTACTGAATTCATCTACAAGTATTTCTGCAATTCTTCTGAATAGAATATAAAATAGCTGGGTCTTTATGAAAATATACAAAGAGTTCTTAGCTCGTGTGGATTTCAGGAAGATGTTAGACCTCCTGGCCCGGCATTACGTGGCTATTTCTAAAGCGTGTTGACTTACGGGGGCTAATGAGTGCGGCCCGCCGGGCCCTGGACCTAGCGGGGACCCTGTCTGTGAGCACACCTGACTCTGACTCGTGGTGAGCAGAACCATTGTTATTTTCCTCTTTTTCCAATCCCACCCCAGGGTAGATATCAGTGCCCAGGCTTCTTTGCGATTCCTCTTCTACTTGGGAATGACAGGAGAATGGAAAGACAAAGAGAAAGACAGGAAAGAAGGCAAGAGAGGTGGGAGGAAGGGAGGAAGAGAGGAAGGAAGGAAAGAAGGAAAGGAGGAAGGGGGGAGGAAGGAGAAGGAGGGAGGGAGGAAGAGAGGAAGGGAGGAGGGAGGCAGAGAAGGAGAGGGTGGGAGGGATTTTGAACCGAGGGCTCTTTCAGCCCTCCCTGCCGTAGACGGCTACCAGGAAAGCCCCGGAGGGCAGATACCGATCGTGGACCGGCTGACGCCGTGCGCAGGGCACTGCTTCCGTCCCGTGACTGCCTCTAAGGGCCTTGTGCCCGCTGAGGCGGGCTCTACGCCCCAGCGTGGAGCAGTCCCGACATTAATAGGGATGACCTGATGTCCAGCTTGCTGTGTGCACACACGCGCAAAGGGCAACACAGAAGTGGAACGAGAGAGATTAGCAAGGTCTGTGCCAGGTGTGAGGGGCAGGCATTGTCTGTCTGCACTGAAGGAGGAAAGGATACTGTTTGGCAGCGCAGGGTGCCTCAGCGTCGCGGGAGCTAATGGTTGTCGGGAGAATTGAGCTGCAAGGTGAGCTGCCCCCGTTCACTGGCCCTGACCGCTCTGGCTGACAGGTGCCGATGGGAGGCGCGGGACCCGGCTGCCTGCGCAGGAATCCCATTATCCTTTGCCGGGCATTGATGCGCCCGGTGGGGCGTTTCCTTTCCGGCTGTGCTGGTTTTCAGAGTGCACGTTTGCCTCGTGTTCGGCACAGCCAGAGGCGCTCGGGGCCAAGGCGGCGGGCTCTGCCTCCCCGTCTGCAGAAGCTCTGTATGTGGGGTGTAGGCGTCCTCTAATCACAGAGCCTGCGAGGGGACAGGCCTGGAAGAAGAGCCGCGTCACCGGTAGGATCGCCCAGGGTGCACAGCAAGCTGACGACGCGAGGGGAGGTGCGGGAAGCCTTTCTTCCATCGGCACGTGGTCGCTCTCCTGTGAAAGCTGGATGTCTTGCACAGAAAGTCCAGGGAGTGGTCCGACAGGAATCGCGCCGTCCAGTCATCGAAAATGTTTTACTCTCGTCTTTGTTTACGGTTCGGCCTGCAGACAACCTTTGGAGGTCCCCGAGAGGCGATCTTCGCCTTTGGACGTGCGCTGGGATTTGATGGTTTGTGCTGAAGGGCAATACGTGGGTGAACGGGGTTTATTATAGTTAAAATGATTGAGTGTAATGTGTGAAGATTCATTATTGTATAGGTAAGTCCCGGCAGATGTAGTTTGAAAAACTGCATACGCTAGGCCGGTCACTGGGTGGCGGGGCAGGGGGCGTTTCAGATGTCATGTGACTTGGCTTAGCATCAGCCAGTCCGTGCTATTTGTAGCATCACTACTGTTAATACTGAGCAAGAACCTGTATTTCTGCAAATATTATGCAAGCGCATGTGAGCGAGTGTTGTGGTTCATGACAGTGGCGTTTCCGGTATATTTAAATCCTGAACGTTTAGTTTGGTTCACAAACCACCCGATTTCTTTCAGCGCCTGGGGTTGCGTTTTCCCACGGGGACCGCACGAGGCCATCCCGCGCGGGGACACCCGTCTGGTCCCGTGCACCACGCTCATTTCTCAGCCTGCACCCGGCCATTCCTCTGAGCGTTGCGGCACTCTCCGAGTTTCATCCGCGCTTCCGAAACAGGTGGGCTGTCGGCACTTTCGATGCCTTGGCGTCACCTCCCCCGGGAGAGGTGGCTCTGAGCGAGGAGGGATCCTGGCCCCACCCCCTGGAAGGAGGCTGTTCTGTCACCAGCAGCGGGAGTTCCGGGCTCCAAAGCTGGTTTCAGGGTCCGTTCGCGGCGCTTCTGCCTAACGAGGACAATTCGTTTCAGATGTTCGACTCAGCAAAAGGCAGACGGTGAGCCAGGGACGGGCAGCGTGCCTGAGAAGGGCAGGACGGTTCTCATAGTAACGGCGCGACTCCCTCCAGCAGCGAGTTCGAAATATTTTATGCTCCCTATTCGGGGACATCACGGAGGAGCTCTCTGGTGCTCTGGCCTCTGTGTCACAGCCTGTTTAAGGGGCCGGGGGACAAGGAGGCACATCACCACGCCCAGGCGAGAGCTGGGAGGGACTGAGGCCCGCGCCTGGTAAAAATGCATACGATTTGCTTGAGACAAGGGGCTACAATCCCTTTTTTCATGCATTACATATTTGTGGTTACACAAGTCATTATGTGGCTTTTGTAGGAATTTAAAAATATAAAAAATGACAATCACCCATAATTCTGCTATTCAGAAATAATAACCATCATTACTATTTTGATAATTTCTGTCCATTTCTAATTATACGATTTTCGTATCCTTTTTATCATTTGCTACTTTGCCAGAAACACTTCCTCGCAGCACTAAAGGCTCTTTAAGGAGATAACTAGCAAGGACGGAGTAACACAGCAAGAAAGGACGATGGGGGCGGCTGTACCCCTCCACACACCTGCAGTGCCGTGGAGAGAGGGATGCGCTCCCCGCAGCGGGTAGAAAACGCTCACGGACAAGCCTGGGGTGCCTTGGGGGCCCTAAGAGAGTCTATCACCCTGCTTGGCTCCATGAAAGGGGAGGGGCCGATTTTCCAAGAATCGCATCGCCGAGAGAAGCAGGCGATTGGTGTAGGGAGGTCTAGGGAGCTCAGGAGAAGCAAGCCGAGGCCGCCTGCAGCACCGAGGCTGCGCGTGCGCAGCAGAGCCGCCCTGCCTCTGGCGGCAGCGTTGAGGAAGCAAGCGCTCGGGGGTGGGGCGCTCCAGCCACCCAGCTCGGCTCCGGGTCCTCTCCGATGCTATCCGGCAAATAGCTCCCCAAGAGGCACGTGGCCTTTGCAGACTTACTCCGAACACAAACGGAGAGTTCAGACACGAAAACCAACGGGCGTGCAGAGAATACGCATCGGAAAGGATGACGCTGCAAAAGCTCGGAAAGGGATACACGGAAAGCTCTTCTTGATGGACTCAGAGAGTCACCGAGATGCGACCTGCAAGAGGAAAAACTCAAAGGAGAAATGTAGGGCCTCGAAGTGGAGAGGATAAAAGTAACAAAATCATCAAAATCATGATGGAAACAAAACTCATTAAGAGAAGCCAAAAAATATATATGGTGGAAAGACACATACTGAGACTTAAAAAGTAAGTTGGAGAAAATGAGCAAAATAAAGTACGAAACAGACTACAGACAGTTAGAGTGGAGACCGTTGGCAGTGAAGACACAGGAGAGCCCAAATAACCACAGTTGTGCCTGGGGGGAAAAGAGAAAAAACATTGCTAGGCAAAATTTTAAAATGTATGACTTTTTTAAAAAAGAAGCTGGAATTCACAGATTGACAGAGTACGCCATGTTTCCAGGAAACACAAACGTAGAGTAGAAGTGCTCTCGCATGTTTTGCTGAAGTGAGTCGAGGTGTTTCTATGGCACACAGGGAAAGGTCAGGCTACCTGGGAGGGGGAAAGGGTAGTACTGGCGGTACTCAGACCTGAAAGGCAGCGGGATGGGGTCCGCAGAGCTCTGAGAAGCGGCAGTGCGACTCAGGTGTTCTCATGACACACAGCTGCTGTTCAGGCACAAGGACAAGAGAGACGTCTTCTGGGCATTCGAGGACTGAAGGCGTCGTTGTGAACAGTCCTTCCAAAAACAAGGACGGAAAGAAAGATCCAGGAGGGAACGAGCTGCGGGCAAACAGAGGATTAGAGATCTTTTGATCAAGGAGGAGGAGAAGGGGGGAAGAGAGGAGAAAAGAGGGAGGAGGGAGGAAAGAGAGAGGAAGGAAAAGAGGATGGGGGAAAGAAAGCTGGCGGTGGCTTTGAACTCACTGAAATGAGACAGGAAGTTGAATCATTGTGGAGAGCAGGATGAGAAAATAGAATGTAGATATTATAAAACAGCTTAAAAATAAACTAACAAAATGGGGAGTTTGGGGAGAGAAGATGGAGATACTTAAAAGACTATACTCAAATGAAAAGATACAGAAAGGATGCTATCTTTCATCATTACTTTTTCTCTATATAAAGTGTCTACATCTCTTATTTTTATTGGTACCTGTTCTATACCTGGAGGGTCTGTAGTGATGTCTCCTCTTTCATGACTAGTGTGATATTTCACACTTCTCTTTATTTTCTGTTCAGTTTGGATAGTGACTTATCAACTTTATTGATATTTTTATAAACCAGTTTTTAGATTCATTGATTTTGTTTTCAATTTTATGGATTTCTGTTTGAAAAAGTTCCACATTTTATGATTTAAATGTGATTTTTTCTCTTTGTTGTCTAGTTTATTGAGGTAGAAAATAAAATTATTTATTTTGTTTAAGACCTTTCTTCTTTTCTAATATAAGCATTTAAAGCTATAAAGTTGTCTCTAAAATGTGTTTTAGCCGCAGGCTGTAATCCGGAAGTTTTAACATGTTGGTTTTCAATTTTCATTCAGTTCAAAGCATTTAGTAACTTCTGTTTAATTTCTTTTTTGAGTGCTGGGTTATTTATAAGTGTGCAATATGGTTTCTAAGTATTTGAAGGTCTTCTGAATATCCTTCTGTTATTAATTTCTAGTTTAATTCCATTGTGGTCATAAAAGTTACTTTGTATGACTTCCATTCCCTTAAAATTTAACACCCAGCTCCCTTCCAAACAGGCTCCCTCCTTAATCCCAGACAACCACAAACCTGCCCTTTATTTCTATAATTTTGTGATTTCAAAATGTTATATGAATAAAATAATGCAGTATATAACTTTTTGAAACTGGCTCTTTTTAGTCAGCATAATTTTCTGAAGATTCATCAGGTTGTGGTGTGTATCAATAGTTTGTTCTTTTTTATTTATTTATTTTTAACTTTTTATTCATTGATTTTTAGAGAGAAAGAGGAAAGAGAGAGAGAGGGAGAGGGGAGAGAGTCAGAGTGAGAGAGAGAGAAACATCGAAGTGTGGTTCTGCTTATTTATCCATTCATTAATATTCATTGCTTGATTCTTGTATGTGCCCTGGCTGGGGATCGAACCTGCATCCCTGGTGTATCAAGACAGCGCTCTAATCAACCGGCCCTGACCTGCATGGCCAGGGCCAATATTTCATTCATTTTCATTGCTGAGCAGCATTTCTTTGTATAACGTGCCACTGTTACTTAACCCGTTTGGGTCTCCAAGTTTGGACTGTTGTGAAAAAAGCCGCTATAAATATTCATGGACAGGTTTTGAGTAAATGTAAGTCTTTACTTTTTTCTGAGACCAATGCCCAGGGATGCAATTTCTGGTTGTATGGTAGTTGCATGTTTAGTTCTTTTAGTTCTTGAAATTGCCAGACTTTTCCAGGGTGTCTGCCCTGTTTCACTTCGCCACCAGCAGTGAGTGACCGACGGTCCCCCACGTCCACGCCGGTACTGATGCTGCCACCTCCGAGAAGTTCGAGCCGTTCCGACGTGTGGTTTGGTCCTGCGTTTTCCCGGTGGAGAATGCTACGGAGCAGCTGTGCGTGTCTTTATTTGCCTTCTGCGTACCTCCTTCACTGAAATGTCTTTGATATGTCTTCCAATTCGATTGTTTCTTTACTGTTAAGTTCTGAGAACTGTTTACATATTCTAGAGAGTAGTCCTTTGTGGAGTATGTGACTTTCAAATACCTTATCCTGCCTATAGCTTGTACTTTTATTTCTTTGAGTCTCTCACACAGTAGAAGTTTTAATTATGATGAAGCTGAAAGTATTTATTTCTCCTTTTATGGATGAGCATTTGCAGTCAAGTCCAAAAACTCCTTGCCTACCCTGAGATTCTGAAATTTTTTTCTCTTATTTTTTTTCTAAAATTTTTATAGTTTTACATTTTACATTTAAGTCTATCGTCCATTTATGAATTTTGAGTTAATTTTGTATAAGATGTTAATTTTAATTCTAGGTTTCTTTTCCTTCCTTCCTTCTTTCCTTCCGTATTGTTGTCGAACTGTCCCACACCATTGGCTGGAAGGCTGTCCTTTCTCCCCTGAGTGGCTCTGGCGTCTCTGTCCAAAAGCAGCTGGATGTAAATGTGGGGTTTGTGTCTGGGTTCTGTGTCGCTCCACGTTCACCTGCGGGTCTCTCTGTCCTGACGGCGCACAGCCTTGGTTACTGGAGCTAGGGCCACTTCCGGAGCTGGGTAGACCAGCAGTTCCCCTGTTACTGTTTTTTAAGACTTTCCTTTCAGAGGAGAGTTAGGTTCACAACTAAAGGCACCCCCTCTTTCAGAAGCTTCCACCTGTGGGGTGAAGGTGATGTGTAAAGGAGACACTTGGAAATTGGACTTCAAGCTGGGGGTGCTAGCTGGATTTTAGAGGTACTAAATTTGGAGGGCCTCAAATTTGACTTATTTTTAGGACAATTGAATATGGAGCTAAAAAGGTAACATTCTACTCCAGAGGTAAGCGTCTGGTAACAAACTATAATAGTGAAGAAAAATGGCTGCCCACGGCTTTTCCCTTTTTTGATTAACAGGATCGGATGACATTGTAATAGCATTTAGTAAATTATAATGCTCCCATTAAATTATAGTCCTGTGGCAAAGAGTTGTGAATTCAATTATGTGGCTTAGCTTCTAGCTATCCTGCATATTTCATCAAAAAGCGGCTTTGGGCCTGGCTGGTGTAGCTCAGTGGATTGAGTGCCAGCCTGCAAACCAAAGCGTCGCTGGTTCAATTCCCAGTCAGGGCACATGCCTGGGGTGCAGGCCCGTCCCCAGTGCGGGCCACGTGAGAGGCAACCACACATTGATGTTTATCTCCCCCTCTTCCTCTCTCCCTTCCCCTCTCTCTAAAAATAAAAATAATTAAATCTTTATTTTAAAAAAGCCGGTTTGCCAGTGATGGTAATAGCACCATGTTTCTACGTGGAGAAGAGCACATCAGGTAAAGCGTGGGTGCAAAGCCCGCCAGCTAATGGGAGTCTCATCCAGCTCTACCTCAGCCAGGCGCCGCTGTCCTCTCGCCTAACACAGGGCCGAGCTGAGCATTCCGGTCCTGGGAGGGTGGTTTTTGGTGCCATTTCCTCTGTCCAGGGCCACCGTGCAGCTGCTCACAGACAATAGGAGCAGGTGATCTCCCTCAGCTCCCAGGGGAGCTGTTGCTCCCATACAGCTAGGCCCCACCTGGGAAAGGGAGGCGTCAGGCCATCGGCCTTGGGTGTGAGCCTGCGGGGAAATCCAAGGCAGACCAGCACCCAGAGGACATGGACTCTACAGTCACGGGTGTCAAGCGTCCTTAGGGCAGGGGGTCTGAATTAAGTAACTCCCTCAGGAGCGTTGAACCTCCGCGGTGGCCGATGCCATCGCCCAGGTGAGGCAGTAAGTCACATTCGCCTGATGCCAGAAGGCGACTGTCTGGGGGTGGCGAGGTCTCCGTAAGGGGACTGGAGAGTAAAATGAGAACAGGAGAGAGAGGCTGGGTGGGAAGAAACAATTGTTCCTACCGGCATGGATACCGCTGGAGACAAGAGGTTGGTCCGTGGGTCTCAGGGCAGTCCAGCAGGCAGCAGTGTGGTGGCGGGGACACCTTTGGTGTGGAGCTGTGTTCCACACCAGGTTCAGATGCCCGGATTGGTCCTCACAAGAGGGGACCTGGACAAGACATGCGCTTGGGTACGGGAACCATGGCCCTTTGTGCTTGTCTTGAGAGCAATCTGCAGCCAGCTAAACCATCCTGACATGTCGCGAATGTCGGGTGACAGAGTGGCATCTCCGCAGCTGAACTGTGGTCTGGATTCTGTCTCCATCACTCGGTAGCGGTGTGATTTCGGGTAAGCCCTTTTACTTTCTCTTGCATCAGTTTCTTTATCTAGAATGGGACAAATACTCCTACTGATGCCAAAGTATTGATCTGAGGATTAAATGAGTAATGCTTGTCATATCCGTATTCTGACATCCAATAACATCCCTGCGTTATCACTGTGAATGGGCATGTTAGAGTTGGAGTATTGTCATTCCCTGAGGAACTCTGTGGTCCTGGGGAAATATTGTGCAGAGGGATCTGAGAGAGGGGAAGGCTGCTTGGGAGAACAGATAGCTATCTTCACATCATAGTACCAGGTGACCTTCTATCTTCATGTCCTTAGTGCACGACGATGACCTTGAGTCCGGTCCCACCTGCCAGAGGTGCACACTGTCCAACACCGCGTATCCCTTGGTGGGGCAGAGCTTGGTAGGGTGTGAATTCCTTTCTGTCGTAGCACCTCCCCCTGAGACACCCATTGCTATGCGACCAAGAGAAAACCCAACTGATGAGCTGACACCTTGTCTTCAAGGTCAACACACTGTTGTAAGTGGGATCCCCGTGGGGAAAGCTTGAGCAGCCGTGCAGCTGAGAGCCTGCCAGGACTGAGGAGGGGACGTCATCGAGGGGAGAAGGAAGGAAACCGCAATGTCCACAGCCAGGGCCGCGTGACGTTGCTCCTGGCAAGGTGCTGGGAGGTCTGGCATAGGTGTGGAGAGCGTCCCTGATATCCAGCCCTCCTGACAGCTGGGCAGGGACCCGCCTCTGCCTCCACCTTCTGGAGGTTCAGTGCAGGTGTGCAGAGCAAGCTGACGAGTGTTGGTTCTGGGTGGAGTACGTACTTGCTGGGGGAGGTGTCTGAGCCCATTGCTCCCTGCTGCCCATGGGGGGTAGTGGGCATGTTGACAGGAAGACTCATGGGAGCGGAATGTTCTAGAATTCTGGTCACACCCCCAGAGGAGGCTGCTTGGAGAGGAGCTCAGCCTGTCTTTGTTGGGCCACCATCAATCTACTCTTATTCTGTTCTTTTTTTCCCTTAAGTGAAGCACAAAGTGGTCCATCTGGACTGACATTACATGGTTTGGACATGAACACATGTAAACACAAAGCGATTGTTAGGAATTCACGTACGTTTCCTACGTGTGCTAAATGTCGGTGATCGTTTTGATAGCGCCGTTAGACAGACGAGCAGACCGGGGAGTGCTCATTTCATTACTCCCCCATCATTAAACTTTTGAGACAATATTTATTAAATTCTTGCATGCGAGAAGAAGTGTGAGTTTGGTGCTGGGAGAGGTACGTGTATTGCTAACACAGGATTCACGTGTTAAAAAGACCCCGAGCGAGACCCCTGCAGAGGGCTCTGGGGCTGTGCCTCGACCAGCGGCATCAGGAGGGCATCAGAAGCTTGTTACGTTTCGGGGTCATAAAAAAATGGAACGGACAGAATCAGGATTTATAACACTCTTGCTCAATGCCTAAAATCAGTGAGATTAAATTCTAATTGAGTTGTGTCCAGTTGTGCTTTAACTGGGTGGGATAACAATTTCTGTGTCCTTCTCCACAGCGTTGTCTGTTGGCTCAAAAGACTGGTGACCACCTAGTGACCAGGAGGAGAGGGGAGAATTAAGTCATTGTAATTTACGTCCTTAAAGAATATTGACCCTTAACGGGATATGCTAAAGAGATAGTGTTAAATTTAAAGATAAACTAAATGCAAAATTATATACAGGACGATCCCAGGGTGGTTTTAAAAGAAAAGAGCCAAGGTAACAAAGGCAATTTTTCTGCCTTTTCTACTCTTTTTCACATTTTCCATTAAATTTTTACATCGGCAATTGTTATTTTTATAAGGGGGGTAATATACTTTTAAGACGAGAGGCAGCATGAACAATTTTAAGGTTAGAGAGGAATGTCCCTTTTTGTGTACGGAGTTGGGATCCAAATACACCTATTTGATTCTAGGACTGTATCTAGCTTATCATCTCCCACATTTAAGTATTCTGATGGGGGAGATAATACTAAAATACCTTCCATACACTGGAAAACACACTCAGAACTTGGTTGACGATCACTTGCGTTAATGCTTACTTGCTACACAGCTTGGTTTAGCTCTAGCTATTTAATTTTCGCTACTTTTGAAAAGAAGAATTAGGGGATGCCAAATTCCTTCCTTGTTCTGTATTCTCATGTACCGTGACAACTTCCGTGCTGAATGCGGTATTCCCAGGGCCGTGTTGTTCCCGGAGACACGTGTGTGAGCGGTGGGTCGGTCAGCGTGCACTCGAGTTCTCAGGGACCCACTCTTACATTTGGAATCTTCTAGCAACGCTCCAAGGGCTTTACTCCATTTCCTTCAGTGAAATGCGTTTGGGGAAATGTCCTTTGATTTTTAAAGGGTTCCTTAGGGTATAAGACCCCGTGGCCACGCTGCCCCCAGGGGTCCATTGGAGATTTCTCTATTGCCTACTGGCGTTCGCAACACATCTATAAAGAGGTTTGTTGAAAAACGTATTTTAAAAACTCCCTGGATTTTCTCAAATGCTGTCTGCTCTCATTCATCCACACAGTCATGCGTGTTTCGTCGGTCTGCGTGACACATGGTCAGTGCGTGTCTAGGGTGCTCCCGGCCCCGGGCGCCCGGAGCCCGTGTGAGGTCTGGAAGTGCGGACCCGGGTGTGTCGAGGCGGCCTGTGGAGCTGTGTGTCACAATATTACTGTCGGGGCCCTGGAGAAATTACAGCGTGTTCATTGCTCCCTCTCCCCACACTCATTTCCTTGCTTCCCACTGATGCTGAACTAAGCCAGACGCACGGGGAGGAGGGCAGGAGCCCAACCTTGGCCATGGGGGACTCTGACGAAGCAGGGGCAGGGCCAGGCCCCACGGGGACGGGTTTGGGATATTTTCTGCCCCGCACTTTTCACGGAGTGCTCTTCCCCGAGAATGAAGAGCAAAACACCGCACATGCACACAGGCCAAGGATCTGGGCCGCCTCCTGGGACCCGGAGCGGGCCAGCCACAGGGGCCGTGCTGGTTGAGTCCAGGGACGTCCGCTCCGGCCATGGTTAGGCTGTCCAGCTCCCCAGGGAGAAGCGCCTGCCTTCTACGGGAAGGGCGACCTGGCGCGGGGCCGCCGGCGGGCCCTGAAGCTGCCGGCAGGTCCCCGCTTTTGCATCCTTGAACCTGTACCGTGCCAGGTGCGGGACCCTGCCGGGACGTCGAGAAGCATTTTTTATGTGTTGAATTGACCTAGCCTCTTACTGTTCAAACAAGTATGGTGAAAACAAGAAAGTATAGTCTTAATTTATTTATAGTGGCTGCTTATACCCATATTTGGTAGAAGGTGGAAAAGGAAAAATTTCACAGCAACGGTAGTGTAATTTTAAAAGTTGTAAGTCATGGGGAAGATAGGGTTTCCTAAGCCTCCTGGGAAATCTCTCTCAGTCTGTTACGATGTGGATTGTTACGTGGGATTACCGAAGACGAAAATACCCCAGAATTAGGGAACCAGGCAATTTCGCTTTATTGCTAATGGGACTGCAGAAATAAACATATTTTAATTTGAAATGTGAGACTTTTCAAGATAATTTTTACTTAGAAAAATAAGATGTCCTTGTAAAAATTCAGAAATTCTAAAAATATGTGTTAGTTCATATAAATTTACTCTTAAAGTTATTCAAAAGTAGAAGTCAGCCTGCTCTTCCCCCCAGATAGAATCACGGTTTAAACATGTAGAAACATGTAGATAGATGGATACGCCCACACACGTGGTGTCACACGGTGTGCGGCACAAATAACTCCCCTTTTTATTATAAAATCTTTTATTATAGAGTCATAAGCATGTAATTTGATAACAATATCACACTCAAGCACACCATATGACATTGTAGGTGAAACGTTCAAATTGCAACTATGAATGATCACACCCATATATTACCCTACCAACCACACCCGGGCAGGCCTTACTTCTGCTGGACCCTGTGTAACAATTATATAAATCTTTATATGTGATATATTCTCAACTGTGTATATTTACAGAATATTCTATAGTTTTCTATTACGTCATAAGAATTTTCTTATCGTTTAAACTATGTAGTTATATTGCTCTGTCACCATAGGGAGCTAATTATTAATAGACAGAGTGGGGCAAAGGGAATTAGACATGGAGCTTGATAAACTGGGGGCAGGAGCCTGTCGCTTCCCCAGGAAGCTGCAGCTTCACGCCCAGGGGACCACAGCACTGGGCTCCGTCAAGGGGATCAACACTCCGCCCCCTCCCCCTCCAGTGCAGGACTGTTGGGGGTGGGGGGGAGGAGCTGGGCCACAGAGGCCTGTCAGTCTAGCGAGGGGGCGGGCCCATCAAAAAGCCTGTGAAAGCTGGGAAGCTGATTGGTCCTTTTGAAAAAGCCCCTGGTCCATCCCAAACCCATGCTAATATAATCGCAGGGGACCGAAGAGGAGCTCTCTCTCTCTCTCTCACTCTCTCTCTCTCTCTCTCTCTCTCCCTCCCACCCCCCAGTTACCCACTCACTCCTCACACTCACGTGTTTTCTCTCACCTGGGACCTTGTGACCGTGTGGGACTGCGCTTTAACATGGCACAGGATCTCTGGGCATTGACTCAGTTTCTGGCCCTGATTTCCCACGGCAGGAGGGACGGAGTGGGGACATAGGGACAGCCTTCCCCACGAGTAAACCATCTTGCCACACCACCATCTCCATACGTGGGTCCTTGGGGTGCTTTTCCTCGCCATCCCGTGGAAGCGCCTGGGTTCCACCGACAACGCCTCCT